>PVIC010050837.1:0-12680 GCA_004025085.1 Thryonomys swinderianus
TGTTTTGTTTTTTAAAGGTCAAATTCCAAGGCTTAACTTTTATACGGAAAATTTAAACTTAGAACAAATTTTTACAGCATAGTCATAAACCACGGTGAACGGCAGAATCACAGATTGACAGTGGGATTGATTAACGGGTAACTGAGACACAGTGGCCAAGAGCCTGCGGAGGTGAGGGGCGTGGGACCCAAACACAGGCCTGGGGGTTAACACACCCCCTTTGTGCCCCACAATATCCAGCTGTGCCAGTTCCTGACACCCACTGTTAGTCTCGGGACGTCCCAGTGGGTGACTGTTGAGTAGGTCCCGACTCGGCCCGGGTCAGAAGGACGGGGGAGCAGGACTTCTGGCTGTGCCAGTCCAGATCTGCCTGCCTCCTGGTAGCCGCATGGCCATCTCCACGTCTGGGCTCTGTGTGTGCAGAGGGAGAAAGAAAACATGCCTCACAGTTGGCGGGAAGACAGAAGGCGCTCAGAAGTGCCTGGAGCAGGACAGAAACTCGGTAAACATTTGCAAATGGTTTTTCTTGCTTTTCTAGTGACCTCTGTCCTGGGGCTTTCCATATGGCACCCACTGAGGGATCCGGCGTCGGGTACTTGTGGTCTGGGAGCCCGTGGGTTGAGGTCAGTGCGTGGAGGGGGCTGGGCTAGACACGTGTGCGGCAGAGAGGAGCTGGTGGGGCAAAGCATCCCCACTGCCTGGGGGCCCCAAAGCCAGGGAGCCCCAGTGGCCCTGAGTGTCAGCACCTGAGTGTGGACACGGCCCAGGCAGCCCTCGTCTTCACTGCCCTGTGGCCACTTGGGGTGCAGACTCCAGGCCGCCTCAGCCTGGCTTTCAGACCCTAGCTGAGGCCTCTCGACGGGGCTTATCGGTGACACACAGGGCCGCACAGCAAGCGAGGCTGTAGGCGACACTGAGGGCCTGGGTGCTTCCTCCTCACCCGGGATGCCGCGTGGCCTTTGTCAGAGGTCAGTGGCTGCAGGCTCTGGGCCGTGGCCAGTGTCATTAGGGCACGGCAATCCCATGGCTGCCAACGAGCCTGGGAGGCGCCTGTCTGGGCCCAGCCATGGGCCCCTGAAGACATGTTACTGACCCTGAAATCGCAGCTAAGACAAGTTAGCTCACAGAGGACCCATGTGGAGTTTAAAGGGGAGGAGAGAGGAAGTGTCCTTGGATGTGGATTTCCACACTTTCACACCCGCATTTTTGTCTGGCACACTCATCTCTCCTGCATCTTTCTGCCATGCACACTGCTGTTTGCTCTGAGTTAAGGGAACAGAAATCTCGACCCCTATCGTGGCCTGTGTCTGGCTTTCCGCACCTCCTTGGAGGTGGCTGGATCAGGGCGCGTGATGCTGGGAGACGGGCAGAGCTCTGGGTGCAGGTGACGGAGCCCCATCCTGGGTGCGGGGCCTCAGCCAGGGGGCTTGCAGGAGGCAGAGAAGCCAGGCTGCTGTCCCTGCTTCCCCCTGCTTGCCGTGGGCTGTCTCTCCTCTGGGTGCCCCTCCCGTACCACCCTGTCTTGGAGCCAGACAGCGATGGGCCCAGGGCTGTATGAACTGTGAACTGAAATAACCTTTTCCTCCTTTAACTGGCGGTGTCTGCTATTGTGTCTCCGTAGCTAGGAAAAGAACTAAGAACCTGTTGGGATCACAAGTTTGATCCCAGCGTAGGCAACTGAGCACCGTAACAAAACACTGTCTCAAAAATTTGAAAGAGTTGGGGATGTTGCTGAGTCCAGAGGTTCTGGTTTCATTCCTCAGCACTAGAGGGGGCGGGGGAGGGAGACGGAGGGAAAGAGAGGAGAGGAGAGAGGGAGGAGGCAGGAAAGAGAGAGAGGGGAGAGACAGAGACAGGGAGTGAAGACAGCCCGGTGGTGTGCTCACCGCTGCGGCCCACAGTGCGAGGCGCGTGTCAGGCCTCCACCCCTAATCACATGGTTGCACGTTTTCCTGAATCATCCTCCTCAAGTGGTGCTTAAAAGTGGATAGGGACAAAAATCAGTGATGCTTGCCTAGAATGCTGGTTATTAGGTGATGAGTTCGAGGAGACTGAGGCAGAAGGGTCTCAAATTTAGCAAGTCTCCTGCCCGCTGTGGTGGCAGCTGGTAACCAGCCCGAGCCTGGCTGAGACTGTGGAGGCAGAGCAAGGAGCACGGACCGCGCAGGCGAACCCCCCGCCCCGCTCTGCACCCATGCCGGCTCGCGGGGGACCGGCCTGAGGCCTGGTCAGAGGCTTGCAGGGCCAGCAGTGTCCACTGGCCGCCCGAACAGCACCGGGAAGGGGCTCGGTCTGGGAACAGCTGGCCGGGCGGGCCTGCTCTGGGACACCGTGTTCCGGGCCGGGGTGAGCAGAGGCCTCTGAAGGCCGCCTTGTGCGTGGTCAGGCCGGCCGCCGGGAAGACGCGGCGCCTCCTTGGAGATGTGTATGGACACGCGAGGGCTCGCTGCGGGGAGTCTTGTGGAAATCCTCATACGCGCCAATGATTCTTTTCCCACATGAGTCTTGTAGAACAACATTTTAGAGAAAAGATGTCTTTTTCAGGATGTGCTTGTCTATAGCTAAACTTGAACGTGCCTGATCTCGTCCGATCTCCGAAGCTAAGCAGGGTCGGGTCTGGCCGGTGCTTGGCGGGAAGACGCGTTTGTGGCTAGGTCAGCAGCGTGGGAACAGCAGACGCTGGCAGAGCCCTGACGGGGGGCAGAGCTCTCGGAGCGCGGAGGCCGGGCCGCACAGGGGCTGGGGCCGCCCTCGGGCAGCACCCAGACACCGCGTGTCTCCGTGGACGCAGGCCCAGGAGGGATCCACCGCAGCCCTGCGGGGCCTTGTGGTTTCAGATGCGCGTTCTCTGTTTGCAGCCCAACAGGGACCTCAGCACCGTAAACGCCCTTGGTATGGCTGGCGGAGCGCGCGCTGGCAGCGGAGTCCTTGCCTTCTGACGCTTCTCGTCAGCACGCGTGTGGTGCTTCCGCCTGCGCACGGCGGATCGATGAGCCTTGTGCCCATGGTCACTCTGTCGGGGCCGGAGAACGGCGCTAGGCGACCCTGTCAGTGCGCGCTGGGCTCGGACACACTGGGAGCCTGACATCAGCGGTGGAAAGGTGGTTACACAGCCCGTTGGCAGCGGGCCTGACCCGGTGTGCCGCCTGACCCATGGCCCGTCTGTGCCCGACTGAGCCGAGACCACGGAGATCCTGGGTTCTGCGAGGAAGGTGCTGCCTCCCGTCCCACAGACAGAGCCCAGGTCCTCTTAGGAGCCGAGGAGGCCAGTTGTGCACCCCCAGGATCCGAGCAGCCAGGCTCTGTGCCGCCAGCCTGGTGCCGCTCGCGCTCACGGGCCGGGGCGGAGGCCACAGGCTTCCCTGAGCAGCATGTGTGGGCGCTGCTTCCTGGAGGCATTTCTCTAAAACCAGAGCTGCCACCCTGACAGTCTGTGGTGTCTTCCTGGGCACCTCCTGGGCTTGGCACGGCAGCGATCATACGTCAGCCCACGAACCACAGCCCCTCCGAGGAGCGGAAAACAAGGCCTGGACTCTCCTCAGGTCTGCGTTAGGTCTCAGTGGCGAGAAAGCTGACCGTGCCCCGTGTCCAGAATGCACACGGGCATGGCAGATTCTGAAAATCTCAGAGCATCCTGCTATTTTCCTAGAATGCTACTGTTGTTGTGGGTTTAAAAGAAATCTTTCTGTCTTAACTCTTCCAGAATTCATTCTCTTCTTCATTCCCTCCCTCGCCTCCTCCTAGCCACAGGCGCCTGTCTGGTCTGTGCCCCCCGACTCTGTGCCCCACGGCGCCTCCCCATCCCCAGCACAGGCCGTCACGGGGCCAGGAGAGTGGTCCTGCCTCGCGTGGATGGCTGGGAGGGGGAGGCCGCCGTCCTGCGGCCCAGGCCGCACACCTGGCCAGTGGAGTTGTGTGTCCCGTGACGCAAAGCGCGGAAGGGACCGCTCAAGGCCCGAGGCCCGCGTGGCAGGCCCCGTGCGGAGGAGGCACAGGACAGGTGTGCCTGTCATCGCGGAGAAGGTGCCCTCGTCGTCCTGGCAGGAGCCCCCGGGCCTGCGTACCCATGTACTCAGTCTCCCTGCTGGGGCGTCCTCTGGGGGGCGGTGGGTGGAGGCCAGCTCCACGGGCCCTCTGTGCCCCTCCACGGCCCTCTGGCCTGCAGCCGCACTGGGTGTACAGGCAGAGCCCGGCCAGCTGCTCCCCACAGGGCTCCCTCCTCTGGCCCCACCAGTGGCCACGTTAGAGTGCTACTGCTCCCTGAGTGTAGCCTCTGAGGCGGTTCAAGGCAGAAGCTGGCGGCGCCCGGCCCCGGGTCCCGGGACTGGCCAGCAGCGCTGAGGACGGACGCTCAGGCTTCCGGCACCTTCTGCACCCCTGGGGTCCTGGCTCGGCTGGGGCCGCACCAGGCCATGTGCGCGGATGACCCCCACTGGACCGGGGGAAGAACTGTCAAGGCCGAACATGCACAGGCCTCGGCAACACGGCAACACCAGCGTGCCCTTGCGCTGTCTCGGGTGTTGTGATCCAGCCGCACGGTGTGGGGTGTCAGGGGTACACGGCACCTGTGCACGCAGCGCTTTGTGTGCGGGGCTGGCACACTGAGGGCCAGTGTCCAGGTGGGTCTGGAGTCCTGTCTCCCAGAGCCGCACCTAGACCCGGGCCTTGACCCCCTTCCCATCCCGGCCTCTGACGCCAGCTCGTCGAACCACGGCTCGGAGTCTCCGCTGTGCTGACCCGCATCCCACAAGGCCTCTTGCTGGGCAGGGCTGGAACCAGGGCGGCCAGCGCCCCAGCGTCCAAGGACTGGGCCGGGCTCCTCGTGCCCCTTCCCGCGCTGCGGCTGTCGGAAACCCAGTGGTGGGGGTGCCCGCGTGCCCTAGAGAGGCGGCGCTGGGAGGGTGGGGCCTGGGCTTCCTGCTCTCAGAAAGCCTGGTGTCCTGCAGCCGCTGCCCAGGGCTGGGGCCTCTCGGCGCTCGGGGGCCTCTGAGTCCAGCCCCGCGCAGGGCTGGGTGCCCGCCGGCCCCGGGCAGCGGCTCCTTCCCTCTCCTGCGCGGCCTGAGTCCTGCGGCCTGGGCGCCGGCGAGCGTCTCGCCCCATCCTTTCCCCACAGCGGAGCTGGAGTTTGCCCAGATCGGCGTCGTCGTCACCGAGGCCACAGCGATGCTCGCGGTCATCGTCTGCCTGTGGAGCCACTACAAGGTCCCCACGCGCTCCTTCGTCCAGCACCCGGGCCCGGGCAGGCGGCAGCGGGGAGGGCGGCCGCCGGTGAGTGCGTTCTGCCCAGCAGCTCAGGGCGGGGCCAGAGGCCCCTTGGGTCCTCCGCAGCCCCGGCCTGCAAGGGTCTCGCTGCCTGGACGTCGCCCCTCAGCACAGACCGGCGCTGCTTTCTCGTTTGTTTTAGTTTTGTGGGGCTGGGGATTGAACCCTGGGCCTTCACGCTGAGCTGCACCCCAGCTCTTTCTAGATCTGAGCGCCTCGCTGGGCTGCCGTGGGTGCAGAGCGCCCCCTGCTGGCCTCTCGCGCGAGGGACGCTGCTTCCCAGTCCCGGGACTCGAGCTGTGAGCCGCCGGCCCTGCTGGAGGGCCCCGAGCCCCGAGCGCCGCGGAAACCCGGGAGGGACCAAGCAGCCGTTTCTGAGTCAAAGTGAGAGAATCCTGGACTGTCACACACGAGACGGAAAAGCCAAGTGGCGGCGCAGCAGGTGGGTCCCGAAGCCCTCGTGTTGCGGTCGCCCGCAGGGCCCCTCCGTCTGCGTGCAGTCGGGGCAGAAGGAAGCCGCGGGGGGCGGGGCCGGCCCTCGTGGGAACGAGCTCCGAAGCTTGGAGCCATAAAAGCCATAAAAGGAATTTCGATTAAAATCGACAGAAAGGGTTGCGCCAGGCATTTCTTTGCTTCCAGCTTCCACGGGGATGGGTCCGTGGAGAGGCTCAGGGGCCTCCTCACCCTGGCTGGACGGAGGGCGGCCCGGGCTGCACTCCTCACACGAATGTGCCGGCCTGGGCTGCACCGGGCCCGGGTGAAGTGGGAGCTGCTTCCCCTGGGCTCATCAGGCCGGCCAGGCCTAGTACGCTCCGGTGCCGCTCACCCTGGGACGCCCGCCCCTTGGTGCTCTCCTGGGCAGACATTCTCAGCACCCAGGGCTCTGCATGAGGGTATGAACAGCAGCAGGCAGCGGGCCGCCGCCTCCCAGAGCCCGGGCAAGAGGCTCTCCAGCCTGAGAGCCCTGCCAGCAGGGGCCAAGCGGGCCGCGCGCTCCGGCTGTGTCCTGGGGGAGAGGGCTCAGGTGGCCACCGGCCCACAGCAGGCCTCGAGGCTGGCCGCCCCCGGCCAGGACTCATCCGCAGGCTGTCACCTGGGGCTCTGGACTGGCCAGCGGGGCCCTGAGGTGCACGGAGGGCCAGTGCTCTCCTGAGCTGGCCCGGTGGTGAGTGGGTGACCCGCAGTGCCCTGAGGTCCCCGTGCGCAGTGCTGGGGCCTGGCACCCTGCTGCTTCCTGCGCCAACACAGGGCACTGCCGGTCTCCAGCCTCCTTCCGGTGTCCAGGGAAGCACTTGTCCCATGGAGGACACCGCCGTTTCAGGAAAGTTAAGCGCACAGTGCAGGCCTGAAGTACGCGCGCCCCCAAGTGATGCGGCAGAGCTGGCGGCAGGGCTCTCTAGAGGATGGCAGCCGCGTGGGGGCGTGACGGCTGCGCGTCGGGCGTACTGGGACCAGGGGACAGAAGGGACGCAGGGATGCTTCTCCACCGTCACCCAGGCCGACATGACGGGCCTGGGGCCGGGCCTCCGGCCGCAGGGATCAGGCCAGCCGGCCACGCAGCTGGGCTGGCGCGTCTGGTGCTACGGTGGGGAGAGGAGACTAACCCTGTCTCTGTCCCCAGGCAGGGCTCCTGCGGCCTCCAGGTGGAGCCGTGCTGCAGCCGGGGCCCTCGGAGGTAAGAGGGAGCGTCGGGAGCCACTGCGCTGGGCCCTGCCCAGGAAGGCCCCGCAGAGAACAGGCCGAGGCCGGCCGCAACTGCCAGAAGCTGCTGAGCAGTGGCCACGGTGCGCCCGGGTCCAGGCCTCAGTGTGGCTGTCTTTGGCTTAGCAGCAGCAGGACAGCCCGCTGCTGTGTGTGCATGCAGCGTGGCAGGGACTGTGAGTCTGTGCGCGCTCACATCAGCCCCAGGAAGTGGTGGGTGCGGTGGGAGATGCTGCTTGGCTGTGCGGGGAGCAGGTCTGCGAGCACGCTCACAGACGGCTACAGGAAGCTCTCCAGCACCCAAGCCCGAAAGGGAAAAGAGGGACATCATTTTTCTGTTGGTTTGTTTCTTTTTTAAATAAAAAGTGTTGAAACAGGTCAGCCTCAGGCCTCTCCTCACTTTGAGTGCTGTGGGGGCCGGACTGTCCTCCCAGGAGAGAGGAGTCCCTTCCCGGAGTGACCTGCCTGTGGCCCCGCCCTGCCCGTCTGTCCCTGTCCCTGTGTCCTGTCTGACCTTTCCCCATCTGCCTCTGTCCTTATGTCGTCTCTCCATTCCACCCGGCTGTCCTTGTGCCCTCGCTGCACCTTGTCCGTCTGACCGACCATCTGTCCCGTCCGTCTCATCCGTCCTCAAGTGCCACGTCCGTCTCCTCCCCCGTCCATCCCCGTGTCCCCTGTGACCCCTGTCCTCCGTGGTCACCACGGCTCTCTTGTTGCCCTGCAGGTCGCCTTCGCGCCGCGGGATCGCTTTGGCCGCCTTGTGCCGGCCGCGACCCTGTCCTACGCGCGGCCGGAGCTGGACCTGCCGCCCACCATCCCGCTGGCCGATGGCGAGGAGCCGGCCCTGTACCTGGGCGTCTGCATGCTGCGCCTGCGGGACCTGAAGCAGCAGCGTGAGCTCAGCCGTGAGTCGGTGTGCACGCCGCCCAACCGCACCGTGTTCGCTGGCAGCCCGGGGGCCGCGAGCCTGTGTCCGCCCAGCAGCCGCGCCGGGGTCAGCGCCACTGCCTGTGGCCGGAGAGCCGGCGGGCCGGGTGGGGGCGATGGCGGGGGCCGTGGGGCCGGACCGCCACCACCCTACAGCGAGGCGCCCAGGACGCGACGCGCCAGGACCGCAGCCCTGGGGGCCCCGCCTGAGCCGGTGAGGCGGGGCCAAGTGACCTGGGCGGGGAGGGTGCCCCCGAAGCCACCGTTGGAGGTGGGGCCGCGGGATGATGGGCAGTGCGCTGCCCGGGGCAGCCCGAGCTCCTGTGGCACCCGCAGTGCGGTGGCCGCCCTGTCCGCCAGGACGCGCTTCCGGCCTGCTGTCCCAGACGCACCGGAGCCCGGTGGTCGCAGCAGAGCTTGCCTCAAACAGAGCATGTCGCCCCGCCAGGCCGTGGCTGCGAGCTGGGCCGCTGTGAGCCCAGAACCGCGGGGAAGGAGGCCGCGTCCGACGGCGGTTCGGCAGCCGGGGCGCTGCGGCCAGGGTCTCCATGTCCCTGATGTCTGAGGTGGTCGTTGCTTCGAGGAGCGAAGCGTGCCCTGCCTGGAGCGGCATGAGTGGCAGGGCGCGGGCCGCCTGGTAGAGGGCACGCGGGCTGAGCAGGTGCCAGGAGAGGCCACGGGGGCACCAAGGCTGAGCCCGGCCTCCAGGAGAGCCCCACCGTCCGCAGAGATGGCCCCCACGTCTAGGGCCGGGCCGCTGGCGCCTGAGGCCTCCTGGGGGCTCCCCTCCTCTCCGCAGTCCTGCCTGGGGTAGGGCGGGGCCTCTCTTCACCGTCCGGCCGCCGCCCCGGGCCCCCACTGAAAGCGGGGCAGGAAGTGGAGTTCTCCCGAGCTCTGCAATCCCCGACGCCCGGAGTGCTGGCAGGTGTTTAACTCAAGTCACTTTATAGTGTCTCAGAAAGCGGCCGCGTGCAAGTCCCCAGCCATTGCCCCAGAGGCTGGGCTCGCTTGGCAGGAGCTGGACTCGCGGCGCCCTTCTCGGTGGCTGGAGGTGATTTCCTTGGTGGCCCTTCGGGGGCAGCCTGGCCTGGCGGCCCCTGTGATGCATGAGTTGTGCTCCTGAGCTGGGGTGGATTGGAGCAGAGGTGTGGCCGGGATGGCAGGGGGGGGAGGTGTGCGAGGGCCATGGCACTGAGCGTGGCTCAGGGGATGCCTTGCCAGTATGCGTGACCCGGGTGTGCAGGGCTGTTACCCAGAGGCTCGCGGAACCCCGTCTTGAGGAGTTTTTCCCAAGTGTGAGTGAGGCCGACTTAGCATGTAAGGAGACAAATCGTGCGTCTAGAAAGCACTTCCGTCCCTGTGCCTCGTCCTTAGAGTGCCTGCCTTCTCCCCTTTGCAGATGGCCCCGCCCACAAGAGCCGCCCGACAGCGGGGAGGCCGGGCCAGCAGGCACGCGGGGGCTGCCGTCTGGGCCGCAGGAGCTGCTGGCGCCTAACTCCCTTCCCTGGGCTTTCGGCTCCCTAAGAGTAAGGCCCTTAAGGGAAGCATTTCTAGGGAAGCTCCGGCAGGAAAAGCCATCAGACCGTGGCCCCAGGACGGGCTCCCGCGTGGGAGGCGCCCCACGCCAAGTGCTTCCCGGAGCGTGGGCACGTGCCACGCAGTGTTGAGCAGCAGCATTCGCTCTACTTCTGTACTATTCCTTTTTCGTAAAATTTTCAGAGTGCAGCCAGGAGCGAGGGAAGACAGTGGGAGGGCCTGCCTGCCCCTCACCTTCTTGCGCACTGGTTCAAGGGCCTGGAGGTCCGACAGGAGCCTGAGCCTGCACCTGCTGGGCCCGGTGCCCTTCCAGCAGACCTGAGGGCATGCCCTCTGCCTCCCCGGGAGCCTCTGTGAGCAGCACCCTGGCTGGGACAAGCTTCCTCCCAGTGTGCGGACCCACGTGATGTGGGCACAGCAGGGCTCCAGCAGCACGCTGCCCCCCCCAGCTTGGCTGCTGCCCAGAAGGCCCTGCCGCTGTGCCAGCAAGGTCGGAGAGCAGGGGTGTGGCCCGGCCGCGGCAGCCATCGTGCCGGGCCAGGGGTGGATTTAACAACTGAGGCCGTTGGCACCTCGTCCGTGTCTTCCTGCCCTGCTCCGCGGTGCGGTGGCCGTCCTGTGGCTGCCCTGCCCGCCCTGAGCCCTGCGCCAGCCCCCAGCACCCTAACTGTCCTCACTGCCGATGGTGCTTCTCCAGTGCACTTCCTTTCTCATGTGTGAGGTGCTGTATAGATGTTGGAATATGATATGCACATCTCCTACCCAATGGGTAGGACAAAGAATTGTTAATACTGTAATATAATGTACAGATGACACTGATTTTAAGAGAAATGGCATAGAATTTGTTAATGCCCATGTGCAGTCTTGTCCTCTTTTGTAAGGAAATTTACAAATGAATGCATATAAAGTCTATGTGGTTTATTTTCCTATTAAATATCAATACTGTAACACAAGGGAAAGAAGTCTAAACAGGCAAGCAGGTTTATGACCCGTGCACATTCAACAACTGAGAGTTGCTTATTTACTGTAAAAACTTAAGAATCCTACAGCTTTTTGGTTGCCATGAGCTGGCCCTCACTTACTTATTTTAGGAATACCCTGTTGGACAGCTCCGCCTCAGGCAGCGAGCGGGCAGGAAGGACTCCTTCCCACGCTGGCCTTGCCACAGCCGAAGAGGCCCGGCGAGAGCTGGGAGTGTGCTGTTCACACAGGCACTGAGTCTGCAGCACGGCGGCCCACAGCTGTGGCGCCAGGACGGACGGCTGGGGCCCCGTCCCTGGCGTCCCGTGTCCCTCTGGCCTGGGACGTACAGAGTGCACGGGCGGCCTCCTGAGCTCAGCCATGCGTCTGGCTGGGCCTCTGCACTTTGCCTCAGAAATTCTGATTCTTCCTTAAAAAGCGGAAGACGGCCCTATCACACTGCGTCCCGCGCTGAGGCCTGGGGCGGGCGTCAAGCGCTGTCCACAGAGGCGCTTGTGGGCTCTGCCATCTGACCCGCACTGCGGGTTGTTGCCAGACAGTGTTTTGATAAAGCCCTTGTCTTATTTTCTCTATGGCGTGTTCCAATCTTAGGAATCACAGTAGTTCCGGAAAATGAGTCATTACCAACTGTCCTCAATTTGGCCACGCCTGACCGGCCTCCCCTGCTGCTGCTGCTGCTGCTGCTGCTGCTGCTGGGAAGGGTGGGGCCTGGGCCTCTGGGACCTCCGGGCCTGGGCAGTGTCCAGCTGGCCCCTCTGACACGCCATGGCAGATCGCTATCGCTCCTCTTCACTTCGTGACTTTCAAGTCATGGTTTTCTCATTGTATACTTGCCTAGTTAAAAGCTGTTTAAAAATATATTCAATACTATTCACAGCATTTAGTTCATTTAATTTTTATTATAAAGCAATCCACTAAAAACAAAGTATGACTGTACTTGAACTTTTCAGTATTTGTGAGCTAAATCATTAAAGTCCTTTTTGTAAAACAAAAGAAAACAAAACAATGATTTGTGTTTACTTTTCAGCATAATTCCCAGCATTGGCAGTGGCGATGTGGGCTGTGACCTCAGGTCTGTAACTGCACTGTTTACAGAAAGGCGTCGCACCGAGTGCTGTTAGTTGTGAAATCAGGTTTTTCTGTTTGTTATTAAAGCTGTGGTCAAACCATTGCACACACATCATTAAAAATAACCACTGACATACGTTTGTATCCTGGCTCTGTTTCTCAGCCACAACACACACGGAGCACCAGGGGATGCGTGAGACCCATCCTGGAGGAAGAGCAGCCACGGCCGCCCAGCTCTGCGTCGCTCCGGCCGCCCGGGCCCCTGGGTCTTCTTCTCGGCTGGAATTCAGCGACGTCCAGAGGCGCGGCGTGGGAGCCCCGGGCTCGGTGAGGCGTCCGCCTGGTGCCAGCCGCTGGCCGCCCTCCTCAGCTCCTGGGCAGCTGGCTTGTGCAGGTCTACACGCCTGTCGTGAAGTAACATGAGCTCATTCCATTACTAATGGAAATAGAGTTGAAATTCTACTCACAGTTCCCATTGTAGACTCTGATGTGGAAAGGAGATCGGAGCCAAGTTGTGTGCAATGCCTGATGACGAGTCTGGCCACTTCCCTTACCGCTCCAGCGGGCAGCGCAGAGCATGCTGGGACTTGCCGAACTTTCCCGCTGGAGAATGCTCTGGCCTGCAGCATCAGGCCTGGGTTCCTGGCAGCCAAGGCAGCCAGTGGCCTGCGAGTCGCACAGGGCAGGCACCTCCGTGCCCTCTGCCCGCTGTGGCCCGGAGGGAGGAGAGGGACCCACGTCTCCCCAGAGCGGCCCACCCCAGGCCAGCAGTTCTCCTTCCTCAGGTCTCCGCTGCCTGCGGGAGCGCCAGGGGTGCAGCAGCCCCAGTGCCTTGCAGCGCGCTGGGCGGGTCTGGGCGGCCACCACCGTTTGACCTAAGACCCCCTCAGCACACTCACAGTCTTAGTACGTGTGCTGCCGAAGCGCGCACACACTCACAGTCTTAGTACGTGTGCTGCTGACGCGCGCACACACTCACACTGTCTTAGTACGTGTGCTGCCGACACGCGCACACACTCACACTGTCTTAGTACGTGTGCTGCCGACGCGCGCACACACTCACAGTCTTAGTACGTGTGCTGCCGACGCGCGCACACACTCACACTGTCTTAGTACGTGTGCTGCCGATGCGCGCACACACTCACAGTCTTAGTACGTGTGCTGCCGACGCGCGCACACACTCACACTGTCTTAGTACGTGTGCT
>PVIC010050838.1:0-12671 GCA_004025085.1 Thryonomys swinderianus
TCAATATGCAAAAAATTTCAGACTAGAGTTTTATAGTAAATTCTCAAACATTTCCCCAGACTTTCTGCACCCTGCTCAACATCATTAGGCTTAGATTGTGGCTGGGAACTATGGCAACCAATGGATATCCATTTGAAGAACCCTGATTGACGGAACTGTCAGTTCAATTTCACTCTACAATAGAGTTTGCATAATTGAGTTGGTTTTGACTTTTAAAGAAAGTATCATGTTATCCCTGGGATTCTTAAAAGTAATCTTTATTTTGTCACTATCTTTTTGTCTCTAGGCCTAGTTATCTTAAATCTTGGTTTAATTGACTGTAGTTCATTATAAATTATGACTGGCTACAAAATTCTCCTTTGTGAGCTCTTCCGCCCTGCTGCAGGGAGCCTAGTTATTTCATATTTGTTGCAAAACGAGCACTTAGATTTGGCAAATGCTAAGTGCTCAATTAGCAATATTCATTTTGAATATTTGATAAGTAAATATTAGTGCAATAGTCCCAAGTTGTATTTTCTTAAGGATTTCATTTAAAATGTCAAATTAAATCGTGAGATCCAAATTAATTAATTTTTCTCTCCCTATCTTTCGTCTTCCTTCCTTTTCTCTCCTTCCTTTGTTCTTCCTCAGTTTTTCCTCCCCCAAAGTATAATAGCATAAAAATAAAAACATTTTTGCACCTAACGTTTGTAAAATGAACACAGAAAAAATTCAAAGAATAGATTGCTGTCCAGATGTTGTCCTACAAATCAATATTTAAAATACACGAAAGAGATTTCCTCTCCCTTGAAAGTAGAGCTTTTTGTGCACTTAATTTGCTGTTTTATTAAAGTGTCCAACTCTGTCTAAAAAGGACTTCACATTCAGAGTTAGCTTGTTCCTGTTTAGTCCTCTGCGACGTGGTCCCAGCACGGTAACAGAAGTGTGTGATTTAACGTGTGATTCTCATGCTCCGCTGGGAGTTGCGAAAGTTGTGGGTTTCAGGAACTGTCTAGGTCTATTGCACTCTTGGTTGAGTTAAGGACCACACTGCTCCTCTGGCCCCGTAGTTTTCAGCAGACCTTACTGTGCTCTCTTTTAGAGGTCAATTAAAGATAAATTTTAGAAGTTTCCAAGAACCCCTATCCTATTCCTATCCTCATCATTCTAAATGTAGCTATAAAGGAAAAACACAACTTCCCTTCTCCAAACACCTGCTTGTAGAAAAGTAGCCTCTGGCTACGCTCTCCTGCTTAAACCACACCATGCATTTTATAGCATGATTTATGCCCTGGAAGGTTGTGCCTTGAAATTCTCTTTCATCATTTCATTCAATTCCTGGTTTCCAGAGAGAGCAGCTTGCATTATGAAGCTAACTAGCAAAGGCACTGATGCGTCAAACCTGTCCGGCCTTCAGGCGTCTGCCCGGTCCCTCCTGTGTCCCGGCCCCTGGGGCGAAGCGCTGCCCGCGCGTCCGCAGCGGACTCGCACGCAGTGAGCGTCAGGACGGCGCCCTCGCCACACTTGGACGCCAGCCTCGCTGCTGCTTCTGTGTGTCACTACAGAGAAACTAAGGCGAAAGGTTAAAAGAGGCGGTTTATTAAATAATTCAAGCCCTTAACCTGCAGCCCGCACGGCCCGTGGCCGCCTGTTAAGTTTGGCCGCCGCGATGCAGGCTCCGCGCCTCCCGACGCTAAGGCGTCATTCCGCTCGCTCCCCTCGCACTGCTCCCCGGCGAGGCGGCGGCGGGAGGGCGCGGACGGGCGGCAGGTCCGCGCGCGGGGACAATGAGCGCGGCGGGCTCGCTCGCATAAAGCAGACTGGAGCCTCCGCTCCCCTCCGCCGCTCGCAGGCCCCGCGCACAGCTGCGTCACTGACGCGGGAGGGGCGGCGGCGAGGCGGGGAGAGCCGGCCGGGAGGACCCGGGACCCCGACAGCCTCGCGGGCGGGCGGCTGTGCCCACGCCGCCGACCTCTCTCCGCCCAACGCCGTCCGGAGCCGCCCGCTGCGGCCGCAGCTCCGGGGCGCGTCTCCGCCCTCGGGCTCGGAACTCGGGCCGCGGGCGCGGGAGCCCCACCGCCCTCCGCCCGCGCCGCGCCGGGTCCCGGGGAGGCGCCGCGGCCCGGAGCGCGCACGCCGCCCGCTCTGCCCGCCGAGGGAGCCCCGCTGCGCGCTCCGCCGACGCCCCGGCCCCGGCCCCGGCCCCGGCCCCGGCCGCTCCCGCCGGGCGCAGGAGCCTCGGCCGCCGCCGCCTCGAGCCCGGCCCCGGCTCCCGCGCGGGCAGCATGTCCGGCTCCGGCCGCAAGGACTTCGACGTGAAGCACATCCTGAGGCTGCGCTGGAAACTCTTCAGCCACCCGGCGCCCTCCCCGGGCGGCCCGGCCGGCGGCGGCTGCCTGCAGGCGGACGGCGGCGGCGGCGGCGGCGGCTTCGAGCACTGGGGCCCCAGCCAGGGCCGCCTGCTCAAGGGCCCGGACAAGGGCGGCGCGGGCACTTTCTGGAAGAAGCCTTCGTCCTCCTGCTCCTCCTCGTCGCCGTGCTCCCCGGCCGCCGCCGCCGCCGCTTCCCTCGGGCCCCTGAACGGCACCCTGCTGCCCGTGGCCACGCGGCTGCAGCCCGGGGCTCCGGGCCAGGGCCCCCCGCCGCCGGCCCGGACCCTCTTCTACGTGGAGTCCCTGGAGGAGGAGCTGGCGCCCGGCGCGGACCTGCTGGGCCCGCGCGAGGAGGCGCTGCCCCTGCGGGAGCTCCGGGCCGGCCCGGCCGACGCGAGCCCGGCAACAGGTGACGGATGCGGACGCAGGTACAGTACGTCCGCGGGGACCCCGGCCTCCCCCGCGCGCCTGTAGTTCCCGGTCGCCGCGTTTCGCGTGGAGCATCTGAGTTGGCTCTCGAGCCAAGCTGTAATCTCATTAAAAGTTTGTTCATTCATTTCTATTGGTTCATACTCATTACTTTTCTGTTGGCAAGTCTTAGAGTTGTGGCCACCCGTGGAACATACTGGGCTTCCGGTCAGTCTTGAAGTAAAATGGCTCTTCTGTTTCTCACATCAAAACATTTTCCCATCTTCTGTCATGAAATGATATGGGGCCCCGTTATCTCTTGGGCTGAAATCGGCCTTAACCACCATCCACACGCACCTCGCACCTCGCAGAGTTGCCTGCGGACTGGCTTAGCATTGTTATCTCGGATTCCTGTGTCTTGAATGGATACTGGAGGGACAATAAGGTGAACAAAAGCAACACAGGGGGCGACGCCGTCTTCGGCCCCCCCTCCCGAAACGGTCTTCCTAGTCTCTGCCCCGACTTCCTCTTCGATCCTTACATCTGCGTTCACTTTTGCCTCAACACTGTGACACTTAGAATCACACGAAGCTGGTCCCTTTTGCCTTCAGTGCCTGGGATTTGTTGGCCAGTGTCAGCAGCTGCCTTTGCATTATAGGCAGGTCGATGTTTAAGTTTATTGTTCAGGTTACTCTGGGTACAGTTCTTCTACCTTGAAAATACAGAAAATCTGCCAACACTTATCATTCTTTGCGAAATTTGTATTTTTAGGGAATTGAATCATCATTATCGTACACTCCGTCATTACTAGTTTAGATGTATAATGAGGTTATGAAAGGATTTCATTTAGATTCATATGAATCAGAATACATTACCAAAGAAGAAATACAGGAAATGATAATATGCTCATACATTTTAATTGAGAATAAATTAGAAGCATTTTTTAAAGTTGTCATTTAATTGAATCAGCTTCTTAAAATCTGACTAACTTCCATAAAATATATAAAGCAAAATAGATTATATAGCTCTTATTTACATTGACGAATATATTAGCTGCACAAGTATACTACATTTTAAATCATTTAGATTATAAAGATTTATTTTGGATTTTAAGTCTTGAAAATATTCTGTGTATTAAGACATGTAAAAGGATGTAATTATTCTTTTAATGGAGACATTGAATTTAGAGATTTCAAATATATGAAACGTTTTCCTTATGTAGCAGAGCTAATCATGTTTATTTTTCAGTCAAGTTAATATACCAAAACTTTTGTAGAGAAATAATATGAATACCATGTAGTGATTGGACACTTATTCAGTACTTGCTTATAATTTTTTTATATTTAAAAGCAAAATGTGTTGATTTTTGAATATATTCTTCAGTTGAATCAACAAAATTTAGGGAGAGGAATTATTCATAAATGTCTAGCAATTCATTTTTAAAGAAAAGTTAAATGTTATTTTGCTGAAACATTTTGAAAGAGAGCTCAAAACAGAGCATATATGTGTACATATAATTGATTTCTGAATAGCAAAACCAGCTATCTGACCTGGGAATATTAATGTTTTATAACTTTTAAAAGTAGTCTTTGGTATGATATTTTCAAGTAAGTGAAGTTTATCTGGAAATGAAAATGTTCATCTAAGTTGGAGAATTTAAAATCCTATTGGAGTACTGATTTAATAAAATATAATAAACTTTAAAACATGTAGCAAATCCCTAAAGCTCTGGGGTCATTTGCCATAGGTATGTGTGAGATAAGAATCCAGAGGGAAGGGGCTTTCAGAGCTGCAGGTCCAGAACGTTCTGGAAGGCATGGTCAGATGTAGACATTAGAAGAGAGCCTGTAAGAACACAGGTCCAAACAGAGTCAAGCACATGGCCTGAAGGAATGAATATTCTGCCCTTTGTCTCCCCATACTCAGACAGGATTTAACATTTAGATTGGTCTCAAAGTCAGTCATTTAATTGACCACCCTGTCCTTCGCATGCCCCTTACAGATCTCCTTACCTAGAGACCCTTCCTTTTTCTTTCATCCTTGCTTCCTGGTTCTGTCAGTGAAAGGCCCTGATGTGTCATTTGGGGCTGTCTTCTGAGACTTTCTCAGGCGGAGGGGTCTCCGTTATAGGGGCCCATCGGGGCGCTCTTGGAGTGTGGGCCTGACCTTGACAGACGGCACTGGGCAGTCTTTCATCCTTCTGTGCTCATTCTCCATCATGAACTGCTACACATATCTTAGATAGAAGTAAAGTAGACTTTAGTTACCCTTGAATATTTCCCATGTTTTTAAAATTTCATAGAAAGTTGTAAGAAATAAGAATTGTGAAACTACTGCGAGACCCAATCAAAATCAACTTTACTGTTAGATTCAGGATGTTTTGTGATAGTTTGTATGTGCAAACTATTGAAAATCATGTCTGATTTTATTTTTAAAAACTCAGTATTTACATGACATAGGTAAATCTGAATTCTTTACTGGACAAAACAGTTGGCATTTTTAGTTTTTAATATACTTTTTTCTGTTCTTAAACCTTCTTAGAGCATTAGTTCTATGTTCACTATAGGGAACCTCACTAGCATATTAGCAGTTATTTATTAACAGTATATGATATTTTTTGAGAGAGAGGATCCCATGTTGTAGTTCATGCTGTCCCTGAACTCACTATGTAGCTCAAGCCTCGAACTTGAGGCAATCCTCCTGCCTCTGCCTCCTGAGTTCTGGGATTACAAGCATGAGACACCACACCTGAGTACAATATTTTAATATATGATAATTTTAGAGTTCATTACACAGTAGAGATGGCATTCACAAAGTACAATAGTAACTGGAAATTTCAGTGGAGCTCTATTCAAAATGATCGCATGTCTAGGAGAGGTATGCAGTGTCTGTAATAACGGGTACTCAAATGGTCTAAGACACACGTACTAGTTGCTGTTGCTTAAATACTTATTATATTACCCAAATATGATGTTCAATTTAATACTTAGCACTTTTTTGCATTACTGACTCCTGTGGCTTATTAACTTCTATGTGTAAAACAAAATTTTGGTTCTTTCTCTAGTGTTCTTGCTACTCATTTAATTTTTTTCTTTTTATTCATTGCATCTTCCACCAGCTAGATGCATTTTAGAGAAGTATGAGTAGTTTAACTGGTGAAACTTGTTGTGACAAGATTAGATGGAGAAGACATAGGAGAAACTTGGTGATGATCTTGGGATCTTGGAAAGGTCAAATTTTTATAAACTTAACAGAAAAATAGAAGGAATGCAGAGATGAACCAATTAATTTCCAAAAGGCAATATGTATCTTTAATACACTAGACAGCTATTATCACATACTGCCATAAACAAATCTCAGTACTCCACTACTTGATAAATATGCTAAATGTACTGCTTTCACTAGCTAATAACATTTATTTACTTATCTGTTATTAATCTTTAATTTCTCCACTTTTCATTCTCAATTTAGATTAGAAAGTTTATAATTTACTTCTTCGTCAGGTCACCGCTTATTTGTATCATAGATATTGTTAGCCTAAATTTCATACATAACAAAGTAAGCACCAAGAACATTTGTATTATGGTAATTCATTATGTGGTGAGTAGTAAACATATCATGTTTTACCAGCTTGTTTTCCCAGAAACTAAATTCTTAAAATGAAGACATCTGAGTCCATGACGTTAGCCGCTGTCCATAGACTGTGTTTCCAGACTTGTGTCTGCGAACCTAGTTCTCTCCCTGGCTTCTGATTTGTGAGATCCTGGATGTGATCTCACACATCCACCTTTCCATTTGACCTCCCCGGTGGCTTTCACACTCTATTTAACTACCACTCAGTAAGATGGAGAGCTTTGAATCTCTCTTCTGTCTTTCACAATTTCCATTTTCTCCACCACACAGAATAACTCTTCATACATTAGCTAGTGAAAGCAATAAATTTAGTATCATATTTGTCAGCAACTTCTGCCCCATGATATTAAGAATTCTGAAAAAGCCTTGGAAAGTTTACATAGCAAGCTACCTTTTCATCTATCTCACAACTCTGTCTTTACCCATTTCATCTAATCTAAGTTCTCTTTGCCTCACATAACTCATTCTCTAAAGTAGGTGAAAATGATAAAACAAAAAGCTGAACCACTATTGCTTATACTTTCTGCCCTTTTTCCCCCTAAAGTAATTTACATAAATCTCTGGTCACAAAACCAAAAAACACTGCCTGCCTACAATACACACCAAAGACTTCCTGACTCTACGTCACCTACCCTTGCTCTGTGAGCCTTTACTTACCAATCTCTGCCTTCCAGAAACATAGTTATTCTAGCCAACCTTCTACTATTCCTGGGCTCACAAACCTGTTTCCTCTTTTCAGTAGTAGTTCTTTTGCTCGTAGCCAACCCTTTTCTGACTTAATTTCTATTCATCACGGAGTTAACAAGAGCAGAATTTTCTTAAGTTCTTTTCATAAAGATGTTTTTTGTGATTCACTTGACACATTCATATCTCTTGTTTTGTGTTAGAATAACTGCTGTTTTCTGGAATGCATGTTGCAACTTAGAACCATATTTCAATATCAGTGTCACTTTCTTGTGTCTGCAAAGGAAAGTTCCAACTATAGAATCATGTGTGCACTTTGGTCATTGTTCCTATCAAAGAGCAGGTTGTTCCTCAGTAAATACCACTGAATCAATACATATTTGTTACCATTCTTAACATCCTAAGACTCTGGTAAATCACATCTCTTTGGAGTGTTGGTTACACAGATAAAAAGAGTGAGATGTAATAGTACCTAGAGTTATTAATTTATACAGAATCAGAAGTGTTGGCAGTAGAGGTATATACTTAGTAGTTATTGTCTGATCCTAGACTCCAGATTTCTTGCCATTTTCCCTATTGTTCTCCCTTTATTCTTTTTCCAGTCTTCATTTCCCTCTTAACAGAGACATAACAAATGATAAAAAGCTCTGTGTTAGTTTTTGGAAGAAGAGATTTCTCTTGGTAGAAACTAAATGCTTAATTGACAATGATGCAGAATGCTTGGTAAGGCTTAGCCATACAAGACGTTTAGATCACATCAGAAAACATTCAGTTATTTTGTAGCACATAGTTTATTTAGTCTATGTCATCTTACAGTTAATCCTATCAATGTAACATAGAAATGAAAAAAGTTCTAATTTTGGAGGGCAAAAATGATTTGTGTTAGGAAATCCATTTCTGAAGGTCAGAACTATATATAGAGAGAAATCAATGAACAGGAGCATGCATTGTAAAAATTTAGAGATGAGCAGGTCCTAAACTGGACCCTTTAGAAAGAAAAGGAGTCAAGTTCATTCAAGGGGAGGCAAAAATTTTTGAAGAAAAATGACTCTTCAGGAAAGTGGTACAATATGGCATTATGGAACTTTGAAATGAAATAAAATTAATATTTTCCATTATCCTGAATTTCAAAGTAAGAAAATAATATAACAGATCAATTTTAATTATTTTCCTCCTTAGTTTGCCCCCTTTTGGATCTCATATCATCTGTTTTATCTAAGCCAGAACCACTGAAAGTTACAACTTCTTTGACAAATCTTATTTTCCTTATTTTAGGGTGAGGTTATCAATATTAAATGGTGTTCTAGCCAGAAGTTCACAACTGCTGAGAAAGCTGGCTTCTGAAGAAGTTTGCTTCAGACGACTAAGATCGCAAACTAAAAAGAAATAAAGACCCTGAACAGCATTTGCACCTATCTAAACCATGGGTATATCTGGGAGAAGTATTTAATTATGAGGCCAAAGCATGAAAAATGAAGCACAACATCTATTATTAACAAAAATACTAGTCAAAGGACTATCTTTTAAGAATCTTTCCTAAAGTACTATCTTAAATTATTTAGAAAAATATATAAATCTGTCTTTTCTAATTAAAACCTTTTCTATTTTACTTCTTAGAACATGTTTAAAGTACATATTTATTATATTCACTGTATGTAACACATTTCTCTTTCCTCCCTACCTCTGTCCCTTTTATTTTTCCAGCTCGGAGTCCCTCTCTCCTCCCTCTCTCTCTCTCTCTCTCTCTCTCTCTCTCTCAAGAGAGAGAGAGAGAGAGAGAGAGAGAGAGAGAGAAACGAAGGGAGGGAGGGAGGGAGGGAGAGAGAGATGATAGATATAGAGACAGATAAATTAAGGTTTTTTTCACATCACAGAAACTATGCCATGTCTAAGCCTTAGTGTCTGAAATACTCCACTTTACACTATGGTTTCAAATATGTCTGTTTTTCTACAAATATCTCAAATATTCCTTCTTTATGACAGAACAGCAGTCCATTCTAGGTAAAAATTACTGAAAACAAATTCATAAAAATGTTACTGAAAGATTGACGAAGCTAGTTTGCCAAGAGAACAATACACTAGAGATCTATGATCTCATCAAAAATCAACTTTGAGTGGAAACACAGTGTTGAACACCATTTTGAGCATATATCTTCTCACGGATATTGTGATGTTTCAGAGTTTCTGAAGTCTTCAGAAGCAATAGATAGTAAAATTGTTAAATAGTAATTCTAAATCCAGTTCGCACATTTACTGGGAAATTTTGGTTGTATTCTCATAGCTGCTGATTATCATAAACCTTTCAATTTGTGATTAGAAAAATTAGAAAAAATTTATAATGAGAAGAAAGAGAAGAATTCTATTGGTTTCATTACTTTTCAAGAAATACATGTCCATATTTGTTACAAAAAGGAATATCTTTTTTAACTTTTTGATTGCTCTTTAGTAGAGTGTAAGTATATCCAAATAGACAAAAGATCTCATCAGGTTAGTATTTGCATACAGCAGAGCTTTAAAGAAAATAGGAACACTATATGGAGGGAAACTCAGTATTGGAAGCTATATTTTTAAATCTGAATATGAAAACATCCTGAATGTATAACTCTAAAACTCAATTCTAAGATTCATCATACAACTGACTGTGTTAAATAAAAATACATTTGGAGTAGTTCTCAATGTACTGTAGCAAATATTAACCAAGATTCCTACTTTTCTGTCACTGTGCTTCAGATACACTGGTATACCTAGATACTTTGTGCTTGGTGACCCTGCAATTGGTTATAAATGTTTTTTCATCAGATTTTGGTAGTTTTGACCGTATCAGTAAACAGCTATTTGTAATGTGAATGTGTCTATCTGCCCAGAAATGGGAACATTTTAAAAAGAGATTAAAATTTAAAACTCCTGGGGCAAACAGTGTTTTACTAATTTTATTAAACTCAGGATAAGAGGAGAGACCTGACACTGGGTGAGACAACTTAAAAGGAAATACATTTGACTCTCACCAGAAAAAAGAATAATGGAATTAATGAAGGAAGAAGGGGGAAATGGAAGAGAAGGGGGAAATGTTGCAGGAAGGAGAGAAGATGACAGGAAAAAAGGACAATAACAAAAATAAAGGGACTTTTTTCAAGGTTCAGAACTTCAAGCACTAAAGCAGTGCAGTTCCTGAGCTGTGGGGGAGACAGAGATGAACCATCACAGCTCGCTGTCTTGAGAGAGACTCCAAGAAGTTGTCACACAAGGGAGGGGAGACCAGCAGAAAAGTGATGATCAAATGTGACCAGGATACAAAAGTCAGGTGAAAAATGACAGGAAAATAACAACACACAAGTAAAAGCTAGCCATCTGCGGAGGGATCCTCTGAGTATTAAGAAGATCAGTCTGCATAATGAGGGGTAGCTGTGTTTATGGAGACTGCACAAATCTTTGGAAAGAACCATCTCACTGGATTAGAAAGTAGAGTGCCTTATGCTGCCAGTTGGAAGCAAAAATCTCAGGATTCGTGGAATCAAATAAAGGTAGTGTAAGGATTCCACCTCAGGAATAACAATTAATTTGCTCTAGAACAAAAAGTAGATTCATCTAGCAAACACTGAAATCAAAATCCCAAAAGATCAAACCCATTTTCAAATCAAATATCTATACCAGGCCTGGGACAAAGTTCAAAGAATAATTTATATATTCAAATCACAGAAAAGATAAAATTTCAGTTTTGAATACACTGAAATGTAATGCAGAATCTGGGAAATTGAAAAGTATAAAGCAAAATAAATCAATAAAAACTGACCCCTGCCGGGCGTGGTGGCTCACGCCTGTAATCCCAGCACTCGGGAGGCAGAGGCAGAAGGATTGCTGAGTTCGAGGCTTGCCTGGGCTCCATAGTGAGCTCAGGGCCAGCCTGAACTACAAAGCGAGACCCTGTCTCAAAAACAAAACAAAACAAAACCCAAAAAACTGACCCCAGATTGTAACAGACAATGTAAAAAAAGCAATCTTTTAAAACTATAATGGTTAAAGAGTTAACCAAGGGCATATAATTAAGAACAAATCAAAAGTCAAAAAGCCCCCATCAAAATCAAATTTCAGTGTTCGATGTCAAGGACAAAAAAGAACACTAAGCAAATTTTATGAGATAGCACAAAGCACAGAAATTATGGTTTCCTTGCAGGTATAGAGATGGACCTATTCAAAACAAAGCCCAAAGCGTCTTAGAAAATGAAATCCTCACCACCGAATTACCTGATAAATTTAATAGTTATAAAATTTGATTTCTCAAAAGAGTAAAGAATCAAAGGGCAAGAAATTGTTTGAAAAAAAGAACAGAATTTTCCAAATTGATGGAAAACGTACATCAAGTATCACAATGAAGTCTAAACAAGAGAAATAGGAAAGAAAACATGACAGAGAGTATTACAATCGAATTCCCTAAACCAATGACATGTAAAAAATTTCAAAATAATACATCATATAAAAATGGATGAGGATAAAGATGATAGACCCTTTCTCCTTGGTAATGATGGAGCTATACAGTGAGAAGATGGGGAGGAACCACTTTCCTGTGCTATGAAGCAAAGATAGCACTGTTTATCTAAAATTCCACACACATTATAATTTTCAAACTGAGGAAAAATGACTTTCTAAAAACTCAGAATATTGGAAATAATACATTAGCAGCAGAAACTTCCTAAGAGAAATAGTATGACATCCTTTAAAACCATGAAACAATAATACCCACTGCTTGTGCCTGTAAAAGTATCAGTAAAAAACATCAGAAACAGTAACTGCGTTGGAAAGGAATAAGGCTAAATAATATTTTATTCATTTCTCATATTTTGAGACATTTATCATATGTATAAAATACATATATGACAATGACAGTTTTAGATTTCAGAGGGAAAAATGAAGATGTAATAGTTTTCAAATGAATATGTTATATATCACTTGAAGTATTTTGAGTATGTAATAAATTTTAAAACAACACCTAAGTGCATAAAAATAAGAATCTAATAAATCAAGAAGGAAGAGATAATAATCTCATAAAATCTTTCAGTTAATCAAAAAATAATAAATGGTAAAATGAGTAGAAGGAATAAATAGAAAACCCATAGAATGGTCTGACAGTTACCATATCAAGACTTCAAATAAAACATCACAAAGCTGATGCACACCTGAACTGCAGGCCACTGTGGTGGCTCAGGTACGAGGAGCACGACTCAGTGGGACCCTGATTCTAGACAAAATTTTTAAAAATGGGAGGTAGCTCAGCAGGACATGAGTTCAATCCTCCATATAAAATAATGGTACTAATCTGCACAGCGAAATAGCAGGTCAAATGGGACCTCTAATCCTAGTATTTGAGGCATCTCCACACTGGTCTATCTTTACAGTGGTTGCACCAGCTTACATTCTCCCATCAGTGGAGAAGGGTTTCTTCCTCCCCACAGCCTCGCCAGCATTTGCTGATGGTTAATTTTGAGATAGCAGCC
This sequence comes from Thryonomys swinderianus, assembly GCA_004025085.1. NCBI lineage: Eukaryota > Metazoa > Chordata > Mammalia > Rodentia > Thryonomyidae > Thryonomys > Thryonomys swinderianus. The sequence goes on from PVIC010050838.1 coordinate 12,566, forward strand.
ATTCTTTGTGGAGTGAGATGGAAACTCAGGGTTGTTTTCATCTGCATCTCTCAACTGGACAAAGATGTTGAGCATTTTTTCATATGTTTCTAAGCTGCTTTTACTT
>PVIC010050839.1:0-12688 GCA_004025085.1 Thryonomys swinderianus
AAACCAAAACAAAAAAAGTTAAAGAGTTTATTTTGGCTCCTGGCTCATGACCCATTAGTCCCACTGTTCCACTAGCCACAATCTCTTCAAGTTTTTATTACATCTGAATAGCACTATACAGATCCAATATACAGCGCACTGTAAGAAATTCCATCATTGTACTAACCACAAAGAATGTGTCCTGCAAACAGGGAGTGGGGTCTATGGCTGAGCATCTGGAAGAGTAGAAATTTGATTCTCTGTCAATGCTCTGATATCTGGGCTGATTGATCTTTCAGCAAAATTTGGACATTAGAGTTTGACGCATGAAGTCTTACAGAATTACATACATACGTGCATTACGCACATCCATCTTTTGATGTTCATGAGTATTAATGTGAGAAATACAGACACTATCCAAATCTTTTTTTTAATCTATACTATACTTGCCTCTTGATTATTATAATTTGGAGAACAAAAAAAAAAACACTTTCAAATGAAATCATGGTGTATACAGTACTTCCAGGTGTGGGAGACAAGATAAGACACAACCCTCACAGCAAGTCTCAATTCCCTGTCAGCTCCACAGCAAAAGGGTTAACAGCCAACAAACCACAAAATCAGAACCTTACAATTGGCTCTTGCTACTCTGCTTGTGTGCCCGATGTTACACAAGCAGAAAAAAGCCAATACCCTGAGCTCACTGCAGCTTTCTTTGGTACCAAGTCTCACATCCATAATCCTAGAATGCTCAAAATAAGGTAGTGATCCACAGTGATCCCTGTAGTCGAAGATCCCACAGAGCAGGGCAGAGATCCTTAAATCTGAGTAAGTCTTAAAGCCAATAATCCTACTGCAGTCATCCTTGTCGTTTACAATCCTGCAGGGTGGGGCAGATGTCTGAAATAATCCCAGTAGTTAATCCTGCAGGGAAGGGCAGACATTCCTAAATCCAAACTAGTGTAAAACCGAATAAAGCAGTTCCTGACACCAGTTACTTCTTTCTAGACTCAAGCGAAGAGATATTTTTCAAAGGTGCAACCATTTAAGGGCTGAGTGTTTGTTGTGTTCATAACTAAAATTATTTGGCCACTCAGTGGAAATTTACAAGTAATAGATTTTGTTTGATGTGAATATGTACCTAAGCTGGCAGTTAATACTTTGTGAGTCATCTTGTGAGGTAGAAAAAGAATTCCAAGATAAAATATTCATGAATGTGTACCTAAATAACAGTAGTATTCACATCTGGATATCTAAGAGAATATTAAGTTGAGAAGTTACAGTAGTACTTTTTTAGGTTGAAGGGCTCTAATAGAGATAAACCTTGGCCCACTGGTGTTTGCTAAAATTACACAGAAGTTTAAAATATTCAGACAAAGGAGAAAATTTCAGCTTATTTTGTGAAGTCATGACATTTAGAATAAGTGTATGATCTGATAAGAATGAATGTTTTCTAGTCCAAAGCAGGTAAGAGTTGTGATTTTTTTTCCCACTGTTCACACATCAGTCATGAATCTATACACTGGGAGGAATATTAAAGTTAATCTTTGTCAAGCTCTTCAGTTTTAAGGAGCTCAGACCCCCTTGAATTTATTTGAATCACGTTACTTAAACACCATCGCCAGGAACAAGACGTAGAAAGTAAACTCAGAAGCGTTCAGATCGCTATAGATACGTGCTGTTCCTAGCTGGGCTCCTGAAGGGCTCTCAGGCGGCAAATGTGTCCCGTCTTTCAAACTCACTGTATTCAAACAATTCTTTCCACACTTGGGTTCGTACAAGAATCCCAGGAACTTGAGCTGGCAAAGACTAATTAGATGTGGGTATGTGAAGCACGCAGGAGAGAAATGTTTGAAGAAGATAAATAGGAGCTGAAGTTCACCATGATGGCAAATAAGCGACGGAGGCTGCCCTCACTCCCAGACGGTTCTGGCGTCTGAGGTCTGTTCACAGAGGCCCCCGCTAACTACAACCGCACAGTTTCTGGGTTGCCTCATGATCTCGTGAAAAAGATTGCTGACAAAGCCCTGTGTGACTATGTTTTTAGGTGAACCTAAAAAACTGCCGAGAACTGAGATGTCAAAGGACCATCAAGGTTGTAGCTCAAGTCTGAAGGAAATCCTACCTGAATATCATTTAGGTATCTTTGGAAATTAGTAACAGGAAACCACGTACTCATACGCTGAGATAATGTGTGAAAGTTAATACAGCACTAGAGTGAAATCTTCTAAATTTCCTTGGCTAAGGAGCGTGTCATAAGTAAACTACCAAGTCTAAGTGAAGAAATCGAAATGAATCTATATCCGCGTATGAAAACACGAGGCAAACCTTGCTGCGTTAAGCATTATGGACCGTAAGGAATAAACTAACACTTTTGCTTTTAGGAGTTTGTGTCTGCCTAGGAAGGACAGACCACGCGCTCACCACATAGACTTTAAATAACACACTGGGAATGACACAAAAATAAATGGATTTAGTCTAATCTCTCAGTGGCATTTGGGATCCTGGGACCGAGCTGCCCGTTTTCCTGAAGCTGAAGTTCAATGCAAAAGGTGAAAGAGATGTTATAGTTGAGATTTGTTTTTTTTTTCAAACTCACCACTTCACGTCTGTACATTGTCAAGAACACATCGAATACACCACCAGGAGTGTTTCCCGAATCTCAATCTCCTTCTCCAGAAAGTAATTCCATAAACACAAGAGGCAAGATGGGAAATGCTAGGGTTATCTGATTCAGACTTCGTCCTGAGATTCCCCATTTCTGACCTTGGGCCAGCCCCTCCCAAAGACACAAGGGAAAGGAAATCCCCGTCCTCTTAGGAATCACGATTCCCCTGTTGACTGCTGGGCGAGACTTTTAGGCGTGAACGCCAGCGCGAATAACCCTTCAAGTTTCATCATCGTTGGCATTTGGATAATCTCTAGGGCAGAAGTTCACCAGGAACCACTTTAAACCAGCCCAGACTGCTGGGCATCCTCCTCCTGACCCACAGTGAGCCTGGCCCACTACAACCGCATAATACACTTCTACGTCTCCTTCTCCTTCATTCTGTCTGACATTTTTCGCCAGTGTGTGGAGAATGATAATCTGACCAGAGCGTGACCTAGCAGTCCCAGAATGAGCTACTCGTCTCTGCAAGGTGAGGAATCTCAGGTTGCTGGGGTGGGGTGGGGGTGGGGTGGGGGCAAAGGCCATGGCCCGTGAGACGGAAGGGCGGGGCTTTCTTTAGACATCAGACACAATTCGGGAGGGAACACAGATGTAGACATTAGGACGCCGGGTACCAGAGATGGGAACGGACAGTTCTTCTTGGTTCAAGACGACAACGCTTCATACAAACCGGAGAACACATTTTTAGACCTGGTCCACAGCAAGGTGGCAATGGTAACAATCATGGACTGTGCATTTCAAATGCAGGGCTAGAGTTTGGATGTGTCACCACGAAATAAGTCAGTCAAGTGATTCACAGGTCTGAGCGCTTTGTTTCCTCGTGCTCCGTGTCAAGGATATGCCTATGGACCAATGCTTCACGTTATCACCCATAAGTACATTCCGTCATGATTTGTCCAGGGAGCATCATCTTGGCACAAAAAGCATGAAAAGTCAACGGAACATGAATAAAAATGAATCCCAGTGAAAAGAGGCGGTGAAGTATCGCCTCGTCTGGGAAATGTATTTGCATGGTTGTCGCCTGTGGTCTCTGCAGACGGCGACTCTGCAGATCTTGTCCTGCAAACTCCTTCTCCAGTCTGCGTATCACTCATTCTTGACATGTTTTCTGTTGAGATGGAGCAAATCGGGGGCTTCCATTGAGAGCTGTTCCCCAAGCTCTTCAAGGAGATCCTGAACAATATATTTCGGGCCAAGGACATTCTGACTCTTATTTGTTTAGTTGTCATTTTTTTTTTTTTTAACCATGGCAATACATGGAAGAAACAGAACATCTGGCATTGACCTTGAGATCCATCTGTACAGTGGAGAAACTCTGAGTAGTAAAACTGTATAACAAATCCAATATCCACGCATTCAAGTGGTCTTTCGCTCTGTTGTTTATTTGATCATTGTGTGGGCGAAGAGTTATGTAGTTTCTGTAGCCACACCTTCACGGCAGTGCCCAAGGAAGCAACATTTGTGGACTTTGCAGTGACTGAGATACTGGAAGACAGAGATCTTCCCCGCGAACTTTGTCAGATTTGGGCAGAACTGAATTCGCTGCATCAGCGCATAATGTTTCTGGGGTTGGCTAAGTAGCAGAGCCAGGTGCTTTTGATTTTCTCTAAATGCGTATTTTCTGGGAGGTGAGGGTGAGCATTCATTTGCACACATGTAAATAAAATACATAAGAAGATAATGTGACTATTTTCTGCTTGCATCAACATTTTTTTTTTTTTTTTTGAGGCAAGGTCTCTTTTTGTAGTTCAGGCTGGCCCTGAGCTCACTATGGAGCCCAGGCAAGCCTCGAACTCAGCAATCCTCCTGCCTCTGCCTCCCGAGTGCTGGGATGACAGGCGTGAGCCACCACGCCTGGCGCATCAACATGTTTTAGGTTAAGTCTCGATGCACCAAAACATTCCATTAAGCTGAGAAAGGAACTGGATGACTCCGCTACTCTTTTCTCCAAGACTTTTATTAAAAAACTACACCCCCAGTCGGGAAGGGGGACCAAGGAATTTGTTTTAAATGTATCGGAGAAAAGTTCGACTCACTTTGATTTTAGGTGGGTACACGATGAGAGATAGGAGTGCAGTGTCAAACTTCGAGTTACCCAGTTTTTGCAGAACCATTTGTTGAATGGGCTGTCTCTCCTCCAACGTATGCTTTCAGCTCCTTGTCAAAGAGCAAAGGGCTGAGGCCCGGAGGATTAGCTCAGTGGTTCCGGTGCGTGCCTCACAAGCGCAAGGTCCTGAGTTCGATCCCCGGTAACCACATACAATGCTGGGCGTGGAGACTCACGCCCACCAGCAATCAGTACCACATACCACAGTGCCGGGCGTAGTGGCTCACGCCTGTCATCCCAGCACTCGGGAGGCTGAGGCAGGAGGATTGCTGAGTTTGAGGCTTGCCTGGGCTACATAGTGAGCTCAGAGCCAGCCCAAACTACAAAGCGAGACCCTATCTAAAAAAAAAAAAGAGCAAAGGGCTGAATTTATCTGGGGTTACTTCTATGAGATCTACTCCGTTCCATTGGTAGTCATCGCAGTTCTACGCAGATATTACCATAGTTGCTTTGTAAGAAAGTTGAGTTCAGGCATACTGATGCCCCCTACTTTCCTTTCTTCCCGCAGACTGTTTCTGCTCTTCCGGTTCCAGAAGGATTTTAGGATCATTTTCTCTGCGTCTGTAAAAGACACTGTTGGCATTTGGACTAGGACTGCATCGCATCCGTATAAAGGCTTTGGGAGTACAGCCATCGTGACAAACTTGGTTCTGCCTTTGCAGGAGCAGAGGATGTCTTTCCATTACCAGGTCGCCTCTTCAGGGTCCTTCTTCAGAGCACTGTAATTTTCTCTGTGCAGGTTTTTCGCTTCCCTGACTGGGTGGATGCCTCAGGACTTCATGATGCAATCATGAATTGTATTGTTCTCATAATTTCTTCTTCATTGGGGTCATGAATGGTGTACACGGTGCTACGGACTTTTTACTTCTTTATTTTGTACCCTGCCACTTTGCTGAAGTTGACTGTGAGTTCTAAGAGGTTTTTTGTTGTTGTTGTTGTTGTTGTTGTTGAATTATTTGAGTCTCTCATGTAAAGTATTATATGCCACCTACAAATAATGATAATTTGAGTTCTTCCTTTCCTGTATGTATCCTTTTATTTCTTTCTCTTGTCTTATTGCTCTGGCTTATGCTTTGAGTACTTTGAATAGAAATGGTGATGTGATCATCTTTGTTTTGATTCTGATTTGAGTACCACAGATTTAAACATTAAAACAGAAACATCAAACCTACTACAAGTTAAAATATGTAAAACACTTCAAATAATAGATGTAGGAAAGGACCTACTATACAGAGATACATTTGCATGAGAAATAACAGTAAGCATCAGCAAATGGGATGACATTAAAACATTTAAAATTAAAAAGTGTCTGCACAGCAAAAGAATCATTTAGTTGAGAGAAGAGAAGACCAACAGAATGGAAAAAAATTTACCAACTATTCTTCAGGCAGAAGATTAATACTGAGAATAAACAAAGAACTCAAAAAATTAGATTACCTAAAAAGAAGACTCAATCAAAAACTGGACAAGTGAAATGAACAAACTTCTCAGAGGAAGGAATTTAAATGACCAACAAATAAATGAAAACATCTTCAATAGACCTGGCAAATAGAAAAGTGCAAACTAAAACCACAGCAAGATTTCCTCTTGCACCAGAAAGAATTGCAACTTTTAAGAAATCTAAAAATAATAAATGCCTGCATGGCTGCAGTGAAAAAGGAACTCTCCTCCATTGTTGGTGGGAAGGTAAACTAGTATAGTCATCCTGGAAATTCATCCAAGAACTAAAATTAGAAGTTCCACATGAGTCAGCTATCCCCATCCTAGGTATCGTCCCCCAAGAACTCAAGATATCACACCATAGCAATACATGCATAGCAATGTGTATATCAGCACGATTCATGACTAAATCCTGTGAGCAGCCTGTGTGACCGTCAAAAGAAAATGTGGAATCTTCACAGAAATAGAATATTAGATAGCTATAAAAAGGAAAAAATATGAGATATGTCTTGGAAAACAGATACACCTGGAAAATACCATATTCAGTGAAATAACTCAGAGACACAAGCTTAAATCTTGCATAGTATCCTCTCATCTGAGGAAGGCAAACTCCAGACAAAAGGATGGCTAAAAGGAGACAAAAAGCAATCTGTCTCTTTCAAATGGGAAGGGTCCGAAAGAACATAGGTGAGAGGAGAAAGGAGAGGAAGAGGAAGTGAGTAGACTAGGGATGTGGCATGCACAGAAACCCAATAGCCTCAGTGACTATAAACACTACAGGTCAGCAACATGAGTTAAGACTGATCAACGAAATTGGGGGAAAGTGATTCAGCACAGGATGGAGGGAGGAGAGAGGGAAGGAGATTTCGGGAAAAGAACCGCATTATGTTATTCATATGTACCACAACTCAAGACCGTAGAGACGGAGGACATGACCCAAGTGCCTGGCGGCTGCGCATTTGCCGCGACATCGCTGTACTCTGTGTCCTTGAGTAAATTAGCTTTTTCGAAATGATGACATGGGCTCACTATGTGCCCTCAGTCCCCAGACCTATGCGCAACCGAGAAACAAAAGCCAAGACCCCGATTGGCTTTGATTACACCGATCAGAGAAACAGTTCGTTTTAGGAGTCAGTTTATCGTACTATGTGGATGGTCAGATTCCATATCTTCCATCTTGAGAAACTGGGTTGAATTTCTCTGCCTTCCAGTGGTGCTTGCTTAGCAGCCGTTCAACGCCCGTGGGACCTCACCAACAGACTTCGGCTTCTCGCCTCCTCCTTGTCTGCTGGGGGTCTTTGGCGCCGAGCCAGCCGCACCTCGCCTCTCTGCTCTTTGCTGGAGGGAAGATGAGGGGCCCGGAGATGGGAAAGATGAAACAGGAGGTCCCTGAAGACCCGGGGCTCTTCAGCGACCCCTTGTCTGATGCAATAAGAAGATGATAAACTACATGGGCTGAGAACACGTGTCGCTTCCCCCTCGACCAGCAAGGAAGACGCCACCGCGAACTCTTCTTTCTGCTGTTTTTTTCCGGATCCTTTGGTCGAGCAAAAACAAAAAAGCTCCTTCACAGGCCTCTCCCAGTATATATATACATAGTCATCAGCCAATGCCTGAAGGACACGTGGCATTCTGGGATAGGCGGCTATACAGCGGAAGCGAACCGGCTGATCAGGCAATGCCTAAATATAGACTTGTTTTTCAGCGGCTATAGACTTGTTTTTCAGCGGATATAGACTTGTTTTTCAGCGGATATAGACTTGTTTTGTTTTTCAGTGGTTCAGACCACTTGACCTACTTCCTCAGCGCCATCTTTTGGGCGCGGTTGCCCTTTGGCTCTCCACAAACACGCAGTACTAAAAAAATTTTTTTTAATATAGAAGGCAAACACATGCAGGACATTTTATGAATGTCTGTCCCGACTCACACTGTTCATAGAGAATAGTTATTTCATAACTAACAAGGCCCAGGCCTTGAAGTCATACAGGTCAACTCTCTAGAAAGCAGGGAGTTGAGTTGTACCTTGCTGTGCTAGAACACGTTAAGGCCTGGTTTCCTAGCTGTACACTGAGATGCACGTCAAGCCTCTCCACACGGTACTTCTTGTCTGCCGTAGAACCAAAACAGGGATGTTTAAATTGCAAAGTTTTCCCATAGAGAGTTCTGGTTCCTGAGAGTGTTAAGCCAAATTATGTGCAAGCTTAGATGTAAAAATATGCAGTAAAGTCTACACCTTTTCTATTTATTTTCTGCTGTTGCAAAAGTGTTTTTTTTCTTTTAAAATTTTTCTTCCTTTTGTCTCTTCACCTTGAAAGAAAGTGGGTGGGCTGGCATCTCCCTCACACTGGTGTTGAGAAGGCACTTCAACAGACGACATTAAGAATGTTGACTTGGGAAAACACAGGGTGGTTTCATAATGTACATAAATCACACACTTTAGAAAAAATGAAGTTTCAAGGTTCTTTACTCTCAGCAGCGTGGAAAAAATGAAGTTTCAAGGTTCTTTATTCCCAGCAGCGTGGAACGGAACCTGTCCTAGTTTTCAGTTTAGCACATCAAAAGATTTTTCTCAGAATCCCATAGATGACAAAAGAGGAATAGAAAAGATTGCATTATGGATGTATATTTGCATTGATTATAGTTAGCTTTAGGATAGCACGTATTTTTAAAGTACCGAACAAGAGCCAAAGCCTTCTGCTGAGTATTAGGTGGTTTGTACCAACGGACTAAGCAACGCTGCAGGACACCTGACAGGAAACAGTGTCTCATATTAGGACTGTACAGAGTGTCTTGAGAAATATGCTCCCCTACACGACACGATCTTGGAAAAAAGCACTTGCTTACACTTAGCCAAAGGCTTTAAAAATACGTTACTGAAAGCCAACTTGGTTTTGCTGCTGGGGATCAACTTCATGGTTGAACTCATGCTAAATGCACGCTTTACTACCAGGATACAGCCCTACTGTCCAAAACCAAATTTTTATCTCTATATTTTTGGAAAAGTGGGTTCTGGAAAAGGTAACCAAGAAGGAGCTCTAAAGAAGTTCATGAAAATAAGATAGCAAAAGCCGCCATCGTGCTTAAAATAAGTTAAAGTGGCTGATTTGATATGGAAGAAGAGAAAGAGAAGAAATGTAGAACACGGCCTTTTGATTTTAAATAACATGGAGTTAGAAAGTTCTGATAAAACAGGGGGAGCCACACCCTGTAACGACTTTTCCTAAAACAGGAAGGTTGGGTGGGTGCGGGTGTTACTTTAAATCCGTGGTAAAAATCCAAACGGAGGAATAGTTGTAGTTTAGATAATACAGGAAAACAAATGAGAATGGAAAAGAGGCTAGATGCAGACTCTTACACATAAATCTTGATAAATGCCTACGCTGGTAGAAAACAGTTTACAAAGTTACTCCCATTATTACTGGCTAGATGCAGGGTCACGATCAAATAGCTCTTTCGTAGTTCATGAATCCCTGAAAGTCAGAGAAGCCACCGTGAATAAGAAAGCTAAAGTAAGGGGACAAATAAATAAAGGGACGCACGGCCACAGACAGCAATCAGTCTAATTCATTATATGAAACCTTTAACACAGGAAACGATAACAAAGAACGGGAGAAAATTAAAGACTTATGTAGGGAGATACATCATGTTTATGGTTTGAAGGGTTCCATATTTCAAAAACTCTATTCTCCCCCTACTTGATTTATAGGTTCTGTGCCATCCCTATTACTATTTCATCACGAGATTTGTGGACATCTGGAGGCTGATTTGTAAAATTTAGGTGGAAAGCCAAAGGCCCACATCAGTCAAGGGGGTCTGGGGGAAGACCAACGTCAATCACTTAATTTATCAAATATCACGACTTATAATGAAGCTATGGTGATGAGAAGAGCAGCACAGAGGGGTTCACCAGACGTGGAAAGCAGTCTGGAGTTTGGACGGTGCCCCCTACATAAAGTCGACTTAAGAGTTTTCACTCGGTTTCCACCACGACTCATTCTGGAACCTCCTCCAGATGCCCAGATCCACGGATCCTGAAGTCCCCTGGATAAAACAGCAGGATGCTTGTGAATAGCCTCCAAACCCACTCCTGGGTACCCTACATCACCTCTACGCCACACGCAATACCCAATACAACGGAAGACCTACGTGTACAGTGGCTACATGGTGATATTTACAGAGAAATCAGCAGTTATTTAGTACACGTATTACTATTTCCAACACGTTCTCAAACCAGTGGTTTCTGGAACCCCACAGGCAGAATCTGTAGACACGGAGTAGTGCGATTCTATTGACCCAAAGATGCTGAAGCCATTCGCCGAGGGAAGGGACATCCGTTCAAGGAGTGATGTGAGCTTCACAAGGTTTTAGTGCTTTTTAAAATCAATCTTTCCTTCTGCCTCAGACAAATCAACATGAGACCGATCGCAGGCAATCCATCAAACGGAGATAGTAAAACATGAATGAGGAAAGCGGAAGACATGTTGGCCAACTTCAGGCAGACCGCAATTTTAAAGCAGGCCCTAAAAGTCACCGAACCTAAGGAGGAAAAACTCATCAAAGTTATAAAATTTTGTGCAGTGGCAGATAAGCCTTAACAGAGCTAATGGGTGTGGCGCAAACATCACAACAGCCTGAGAAAGACTAGACTCCAGGATCTATATGAAGGAATCTGAAAATCAGCACACAAAACACAACTCCCTTAGCTATTGTCAAAAGTGTAAAGTGTCTACTGGGGGTTCCCATACAGCCAGCTAGTGTAGGAAAGTTGTTTCACATCATCACATTCTAGGAAAACAGCAACAAAAGAAAGGATGCAAATAACCTACTTGTGGGTTTGTTTCTTTTCTTTTCTTTTTTTGAGACAGGGTCTCGCTTTGTAGTTCAGGCTGGCCCTGAGCTCACTATGTAGCCCAGGCGAGCCTTGAACTCACAACAACCCTCCTGCCTCTGCCTCCCGAGTGCTGGGATGACAGGCGTGAGCCGCCACGCCAGACCCTGTGGTGTGTGGTACTGATTGTTGGTGGGTGTGCGTCACCACACTCGGTATTTACCGGGGATTGAACCAGGGACTCTGTGCTTGCTAGGCAGGTGCCGGAACCACTGAGCTAAGTCTCTGGCCCATGTGGTTCGTTATTTTTTGGATGAATCCCATTCACAGATACGTTTTTATATATTGAACTTCAGCAAAACAATGCAGAAGAAATATATTCTGTCCATTTTAGAAAGAAAAAGGAGAAACCCTGAAGCTATTAAGATGCACAGCAAGGATTGGAAGCATAAAAGTGAAACTATCTTCATTTATAAAAGTGATTGCCCTGATCATATTATATATTAGAATTTCAAAAGAAATGTTACCCAATAGACTTATATTGTACCTGATCATTTATAACCTTCATTTCACTTTAATACATCTTACAGTTATCCTCAGAATGAAAATGGCTCTTTGGTAATATGCATGAATTCATGAGCTGAATTTGCACAGTGGGTAATTTGATGGAAATAAATTCATAATAACAGCAATAAGTTTCAAGTAGATAGGCCGATACTAACTTTAATGTCTACACCTTTTCTCCGTTCTGGCACTTGGTGACATTTACAGAAAGCTCCACTGTTGGATCTAAATGTCCATGTTCTAAAGTAATTGAAGTGCAACTCATTTGAAGCATTCTCACAGATGATGTGAAATGCAGCCGCTTTATCTCGACTTCTGCGGTTGGGTGATTTGGGCCCTAAGTGACTTTGAATAAGTATGTCCTGCAAAGATACGGCCATAGAGAAAGAACGTAAGCGCGAAACACGTGGGATCTGAGAGAGGAAGAAGCGCATGGTCAAGAGGAAGAAGCGCATGCCCCCCCTGCAGACACTCCCGAGAAGGTGGAGTGGGGGAGACCACTCCAGTCACAGTGGTGAGCCTGCCACAGGAGGTGGCCACGTTTCTTGGGCACTTCGGGGCCGGGAAGGGGCAGCGTGAGCCGCCTACCACTCTGCCGTCACACAGGCGACACCCCTTGGCCACGCTGCCACAAAGTGTCGCTGTATATTTACCGATAGCGAATAATGTAGCCACCGGCTGATATCACTTCACGGACTCCCTGAGCCAGTGAGGACAGGTCCTCCTATCACGGACAGAGGGGGAATCGAGCCTGTTCTATGGTCCTCGGACGAGACCCAGTTTGCCCTTTACTATGATGACAAAGCCCGATACTCAGAGATAGTAGTTTAACTATCTTCCGGGTGTACTACACTTGATCTTAGCCAAAGGGCCGAGAAGCGATTTCCAGGTGTACTATAAAGAAATATAAAGTAGGGAGTAGACACATAAAAAGACAGATGGACAGGGGCCGGAGGGTTAGCTCAGTGGTTCCGGCGCCTGCCTCGCAAGCGTAAGGACCTGAGTTCGATCCCCGGTTACCACATATAATGCTGGGCGTGGTGGCTCACGCCTGTAATCCCAGCACTCGGGAGGCAGAGACGGGAGGATTGCTGAGTTC
>PVIC010050840.1:0-12664 GCA_004025085.1 Thryonomys swinderianus
CTTCCTTTCCTACTTCTTTCTCTCTTTCTTTGCTTTCGTACTGGGATTGGATTCAAGGCCTCTATACTGAACTACTACATGTCTAGCCCTTTTGTATTGTGAGGCAAAACTTCACTAAGTCAATGCCGGATGTGGTGGCTCACGCCTGTCATCCCAGCACTCGGGAGGCAGAGACAGGAGGATTGCTGAGTTCGCGGCGGCTTGCCTGGGCACCATAGTGAGCTCAGGGCCAGCCTGAACTACAAAGCGAGACCCTGTCTCAAAAAGCAAAAAAAAAAAAAAAAAAACAAAAAACTTCACTAAGTCCCTAAGTTACAGGCTGGGCTGTAATTTGCAATCTTCCTGTCCCCCCCCTCCCAGAGTCCTGGGATTACAAGGCCCCACAATACCCGACTAGGACTTCCTTTTCAGTACAGGAAAGAATGGTGCCTCTAAACTGAGGCAAGGAGGGCAATGGAAACTGCAAGCTGACATTTGCGAGATGGGGAAGGGAGCCTGAAGCCACTGTGGTACTGGGCACTGAGTCGGGCCTGGAGAGGGGACCCATCTCTCGGTTGGTGTCACGTGTCATGGGGCTTCAAGGAGATGTGCGACATTGTAGGGAGAGAAAAAGGGAGTTGAGGCTGTCCGGGTGACTGCCTGGCAGGAGAGGTTGGCTCTTCCCCTGAGAATGAGGCACCTGGGATGGGACCTGGAGGAAGTGGGCAGAGCTGGAGTCACAATTCCAGGGAGGCCATACGCAGGACAAAGTGGGCGGAGGTGCAACCATGGAGAGCTGACTTGTAGGCTCAACTGGTTTCTAGGCCCCACCGGGCAGGGCAGAGTCGGACTCTTGTGAGGAGGACCAGCTTCGGGATGTTTTGCAGTTCCCCCGGAGGCTCGCAGGTGAGTCGGGGCTGAGGTCTGCTGATGGGACTCGGGGAATAAGCACATATATCCAACAGAACCGAATGGGACCTCAAAGAGACGCCAGCACACCCACATTGGGCGCAGCATTACTCGAGACGGGGAAACCACCTAAATACTCATCAACAGATGAATGTGTACAGAGAATGTGAGATATTATGCAGCTTTAAAAAGGAGGGGAATCCTGCAGTGCACAACACCATGGAGAGACTCTGAGGACATATACTGAGTCAAGTAAGCCTGGCACAGAGGGGCAAACACTCCAGGATCCCACTTATGTAAGATACTTAAAATAGTCAAACTTATAAAACCAAAGGCTACAATAGTGGCTACCAGGGGCAGGGGAGGAGGAAACAGGAGTTATTTTTCAACAGACAAGATGTTTCACACAAGATGAAGAAGCTCTAAAACGTGCTACACAACACCGTACCTGTAGCCAACAATAATGCACACTTAAATTTCAAGAGGCTGGATCTCATATTAAGTGTTCTTACCACACTCAAAAAGACATCGGAGCTTCTGTAGATGCCGGAAGGAGACTGTGAGTGAGAAGGGCATACGTGGAGAAGGCTAGAGCCAGCCGGGGTAGAAGGTGGCAAGAGGGAACTCACCGCTGGTAGGTGGTAGGTGACAGTGGCTGGAACACTATTATAGACCTGGAGCGTAGGATTCGAAAAGCTGTATTAGTGAACTTGTTTGCAACTTAGGCAGAGACATAAAAATTGAATCTCACTTGGTCTTTTAGTTAATAAATCACCAGCAAAAAGCAGGCTCTGAGTTTAATCCCCAGCCCTGCAAAATAAAAATAAAAAACAAACCAGCAAGATCGTAGCGAACAGTGAGGGAGGCCGCAGGGTGATTCTCTGAGCCCCTTTCCCTACACAGCCAGAACAGAGGAGAGTGTCCGCTTCTTGTCAGGACTCTTCGCTGTTAAATTTTCATGCAGTCAGGTCCCTACCATGACTCATACGCACCAGCAGTAGATTCTGCTGGTTCCTGGACAACCCAAGGAGCGTCAGGTTGCCAGCAGGCCTGACGTGACCTTGCGAAGGGAAGCCTGGGTCATCCCGTCCTGGCCCCAGCTGCAGCTGGCATCGCCTCGCCTCTGGATTCCCTCCCCGTGCCAAGCATGCCCAGCTCATGAATCTGTACCGGCTTCATCTTCTCAAAGGCTGCAGGTGCCCTGAGGACAGGGCTTTCCCTCCACCCCTTTCCGTTTAGCTTGTCCAGAGCTCAGCGGGCTGCCCTCCCCCCCACCACGTTTCTTTACGGGCGTTAATGATCGAGTGCTTATCTTCAACCCCCCAATCAGTGTTTGCAGGTCTGAGCCTTTTTAACCTTCAGATTTTTAACAAAACGTACGTTATCCATTCTAGGAAGCAGCACCATCATTTTGCTGCACAAACCTGCAGCAGTAAGTAAAGATGTGTCTGCGAAGATGACAACATCTTACTAAGGTGGTCTCCGTAGGAAAGAAACCTGTGATGTCCCTGCTCTGGAGAGAGATTCCCTTCCGTTATTTGTTTAATAGCTGTGATCACAGGTAGAGGAGGTAACAATTTTGCTCTGAACTGAGCATGCGAAGCGATGCATCTCCCAAGCACGAGTGCCCAAAGCAAATACAGCTTCCTCTGGACAGGTCAAGACGAACAACCCCGGGGGGCTTCTGAGGAACCTGCTATAACAACACGCAACCTGGGGATGTTGCAAAATGTGCTGTGCAGGCAAACAAGGTCGCGGCATCTTCCCTGCACGGGGTAAATTTGAGAAAGATTTTCGCTCCCTCCACAGCATCATACTCTGTTTTAAGTCCCCAAGCACTTGAGTGCTACACGGATTAATCAGATTCTGGGAACAGGTTTTAAAGTCACGCATGTAACAACCTTCCTATATTCTTTACCAGTAAATGACTGTGTGAAGATCAGCTCGTTGTTTTTAAACATTTGGACAAAACAAGACAAAATATGCATAATGTTTTTAACCACAGAACTGAGGAATCTAATGCCTGAGGAGCAGACGTGAACCTTATAGGCACCAGTGGCGACTAATGGCCCCATAAAGCTCGGGCAGCCTGAGCACTCATTGGCATGCCTTTGTTCCCCTGACCTGTGTCTGCTTTTACAACGCAGTCAAACAAGGTAGAACTGTGTCCATTTATGGGAAAGTCAAAGACCAATAAATAAAAAGTTTAATTTCCTGATTCCCTGAAGTTGATGGAGCTCAGAAAGTACTCACCAATCCTTCCAACAATGGTCTTTCAAAATATCATAGGAGCAGCACCTCATATCAAATTTCATTGCTCATAAAAAAGAATCAGATAATGTTAAGTGAAAAAAAGCAGGATACGAGGTACACTGTGTTTACCACTAAAAAGCCATCTGCTTATGGCAAAAGACTGCAACTGTACATCCCACTTAGAACCACTGTGCTGGGAACAGGATTCGAAGAGATTGTTTGTCCTATTTTCTACATTTTCTACTGCTATATTGGTTTTGTAGCAAGACACTTAAAAAAATCAATCAAAGAAGGAATTAGAATGTGCTGTGTACACATTCTGACTCCACACGAAGAATGTAAATACTACGTACTGCAAACATACAAAGAAAAAAAGGGGATCAAGTGATGGATAGAGAGGGAAGATAGGGAAGGAAATGAGGATAAAAGAAGGAACTAAGATGTGTTATGTACATATACCAACACCCCACAAAGATGTAAACATTATATACTACAAGCATGTACTAATAAAAGAAATCAATCAATAAAACAATTAGTTACTTGTTTAACAGATACTATTACTCAGAACAAAAGCATCATTCAGGCTTCCAGTGTTAAGAAAAATAGCTGAAACCTGAAAACTCAGTTAAGTATCTTAGGACCAAATTCCTTAGTTCCCATATGCAGAGTGGGAATTTCTACAGATGTCCACAGTTGTTACCAATATTTAAAACAACAACAATAACAACAAAAACCTTCAGCAGGACGCCATGGCTCAGGCCAGTTGTTTCAGAGGTTGAGACAGTAGCATCAAAAGTTCAAATCCAGCCTAGGAACATTACTGAGATTCTGTTTCAAAATAAAACTTGACACAAGTCTGGGAATGTAATTCAGTATTCTCTAGGTTCTGTCTCCCACACTGCAAGATTAATTAATTAATTAATTACATTCTTAAAAACCTTCATCAGGTCTCTCCACCTTTTGAATTCTTTCAGATAATTAATGCTCAACAAATGTTTCCTCTGTAGAGGCGAAGTGGAAAGAGAGGCAGTAAAGTGTGCATGTAATTTCTACCTTTTGTAGGAAAATGGCTTGGGAGGCATGGCTGGAATATTTACACAACAGTCTATTCTGCACTTAGACACAGTTTGACCCAACCCAGCCTATGGCGTCCAGTTGGGCAAAGACTGTATCTGAAGGACAAATGCCTCGGCTAGACTGCCACTCTTGCTCTTTCCTTTCCGTGTTGTCTTTTCATCTTCTAGTTTCTTTTTCTAAACATTTCTTAAACGCTGAACCTCAGAGTTATAGTCTTCACCTCTCCCTTTTTCTTTCCTCCCCCCATCCTCCTCTCTTCCATTTCATGGGCTATTGACACAGTAAAGGCTGCCAAACCCTTGCAAGGTGCCAGACAGGACAAAGAATCTCTTTCCTCTAGGATTGTGCATTTCTGTGGCTAGGAAACACAGACACACCAAAATCATTTCACAAGATTAACTTTCTGGGATAGGGCCAGGGTGGTTTTTCCTCGGCCTGCTCCCTGAATCTCATAAGCTTGAAAACTTACCCAGTCAAAATGAGGGCTCAGGATCTTCCCCAGATCAGCTTAATCTTCTCCTCAGAGTCCATCCTCTATGTCATCACAAAGGTCAAAAACCTAGAGCCCTCCCCATCTTAACATTCTGCCTGAAAAATGTATTTCATGATTGCCTTTTTTCTATTCCCTCTGCTACTGCCCCAGATCTCTCATCACCAGATTTCATGGGATATATTTGCCATAAGTTGCTGTTCCTTCATATGTAACTATAATCATGATACTCATAAAACACACCAGATGACACGGGCCCTTCATCATCACAGACTCCTGTCAAAGGATGAAGTCCATCTCCCATTCCGACCACCAAAAACAGGACCTTACCAACTTGCACATACAGCCTCCCTAATCCTAAACCTGACATCCAGCTCAGGCCCTAGCCCTAACCCTATGGATACCTCCAACCATAACCATAATGTGAATCCTAAATCTGATGCAAACCAAAATACTCCTAAATCTAAAACAATGCTAGGCAAACCGTAAAAATACCTCTAGCATAAACACTAAACATAACCACAGGTATAGGCCTAATAATACCTCAAATGTTATTCTAACATCAACCACCACCTAAATTAACCATAAACTAAACCTAAATTAAGCTAATCCTTAACCAACTCCAACAAACCATAACTATATGATGAACCATAATCCTAATCCTAATCCATATAAACCATAACATTAACCTAAACCAGTCCCTAGTCATGACCCTAAAGCTAACCATAACCCTAAAGCTAATCATAACCTAGCTCAAAACCTAACCCTAATGCTAGCCATAACTCCAGTCTTAGCCTAGCCCTAATACTAACTCTAGGAATAACCCTAACCCTAAAACCTAACCCGAAAGGTAATCCAACCCTAGCCTTATTCCGCACCTTCACCCTAAAGCTAACCTTAACCCTAGACCTAGCTCTATTCCTAACCACCTAAAGCTCCCACCTACATGGCTGTCTTTTGAGACAGCTTGTGAATAATAATCACAGTATTATTATTTGGTCTTCCTGAACATCAGGCTACTTTTTTTTTTTTTTAAATCAGAACACTCATATTTTTAAAAATATCTGAATTTAGACTTGAGATGTACCTGGACAATTACACACAGCACATTTTCAGATGACTTGCAGTTGTACTCACTGGAGATGGCCTTTTGATCACATCTTTCCTGTCTACAAACTTCTTCCAGGGTGTCTATTTGTGCGTCAATGTGTGTTTCTGGAGTTATTAGTGAAACTGAGATTATTTTTTGTTTTTAGAAAATGTTTATTAGTTTTTCCATGTCTCCCAGAAGTCCTTGATGGAATTTCTTCAAATGCAGGTGGAGATGGGAAAAGGGAAGGGGGATCTAAGAAGGATGCATCTTAGAAGAGGGTAAACTGAAGTACCCACTGCCACCCTTCCCCAGAGTCTGACACTCCACTCCCCCAACTGCAAGAAAGCACCTTCTTCCCCCCTACCCACCTTTTCCAAATTCAGGAAGATTTAGCTTCCTTCTTGGGACAAGTTTCTCTATTAGGACATTTTCTTTTATTCTCTCCTAGAGACATTCAAATAGGAATGATGGCGGTTTCAACCCTACCTGTAGACCCACAGCTGCACAGAGAGCATGGTATAGTCTTCTCTGCTATGAGATTCCTGCTCATCACTGCAGCGTGTGGTGGACAGCATTCAGATGGTCCTACTGACCCATGGCTTCTGCGTCTACATCCTTGGGCGGTGCACTCCTACACTGAATGGGGGCTGGACATTTGTGACCAACACTATTGCAAAAGAGGAGTGATTATACATAACATTTTTTTTTTTGGCTAGATCATTCAGATTTTTAAACTGAATTCTGAATGGGAAGATGTAGAGGAAAGCAAGAGTCACAAGGAAAAGATTAGTCAAGAGCCTTGTGGAGAGTCATTTAAGGTGTTGAAGTAGAACTAAGATCTGTAGATTGATTTCTTCAATCATGAGACCAAAAAGGTATCATAGACCCCAGTGCCCTTAAGTTGTCTACTTTACCATGTGTATATAATAAAGCCCCATTTCTTGAGGTAACTTGTGTAAGTTTCAGGTTTTGCATCCCTTGGTATCCATAGGGAATTTTAGGACACAAAAATCCATCAATGCAAATTCCTTACATAAAAAGTGTAGTATTGTGTAGAACCTATGTCCATCCTTCTTCATTTATTTTTTAAATAATATATAATAATTGTGCATAATTATAGTGTGCTTTCTGCCTCTACTTCTATAAAGTTTTTCAATGTTCTTTGCACTATCTCCTGTTTCTTCACTGATTCCGATCAGGCTTATGTTATTCTTGAATCATCTAGGTGATGCTGGATTGATTTTTCATGTTCCCTTGCTATTTTTCAGAAATCTTTCCATTCCTGGTTGCTAACTGCAAACCTGTCTTCTATGTCTAATACTCTGTCCTTATATTGTCTTATTCTGCTACATAAGCTTTCAATGGAGTTTTTAATCTCCTAGAAATCTGTTGGCATCTGTTCAATGGATTCCATTACTTAATATATCGGGGTTCCATCATGTTTCTGAGTTCTTCTTTAGAGTTAACCTTACCTTTCACTATGGATACTATCTCTGTTGTTATCCGAAAAATTATTTCAATTTTATTTTCCAGATCCTCTATTGTTGCCAGTTCAAGGGTTTCAAGTGGTTGAGTTTCAGGTTGTTCCATCTCATTACTCCCTAAATTTCCCTTTGGTGATCTGAAGTCCTGGATTTGTGTCTTCTTTAAGTTTCTTCTGATTTCTGTTTTTTGTTATTGATGATGTTTTTGGTTTACTTCCTGGACTGCCAATAACAAATGCCAGCAGGGCTGTGGGAAGAAAGGAACCCTTCTCCACTACTGTGGGAATGTAGATTGGTGCAAATACTATAAAATCATATGGGCCTTTCTCAAAGAACTAGGATTAGAGGTCCCATTTGACCCTGCTATTTCCCTGCTTGGTATATGCATGAAGGAATTCAAAGCATCATGCCACAGTGACATATGCATACCTATGTCTATAGCAGCACAATTTGTAATTACTAAATCCTGGAAATAGCCCAAATGCCCATCAACTAATGACTATATAAAGAAAAATTTTTAATAAAATGGAGTATTACTCTGCCATAAAGAAGGATAAATTAGAGATATTTATAGCTAAATGGATACACATTTTATAGCTAAATGGATACACATTTATAGCTAAATGGACACACAATCATAAGTGAAATAAATAGGATAAACATTATATATTTTTTCTAGTGTGAGAAACTGAAGATTTAAATGAAGTTCCAAATGTATAATAGGTACTGTGAAACAGGAAGAAAGTCTTCAAAGGGGACAGGGAACAGGGTGGGGACAGGGGAAAGCAAAGAAGGGAAAGAAAACTTGAAGATTAAAAAGGAAAAAATAGAAACAAATCTTACACATATGGAGTAGAGGGGCTGAAGAGAGGGCATGGTATATTTTTAAATATAAAGTAATTAATTAAAATCAAAATCCTATGGCACCTAAAAATTATAATGTGCTATTTCAATTTGTACAGTAGATTTAACTTCTGAGACTAGATTATAAATTGGACAGAAGCCAGGCATAGAGGTGCATATCACAGCACTCTGGGAGACTAAGGCAGAAGGACCGAGAGGCCAACTTGAGCAACTTATGACTCAGGGAGACCCTGTCTCCAAAAGGGGGGTACAGCTCATTGCAAAAGCCATGAGCTCAATCTCCCAGTACTCTATTAAAAAAAAAAAAAAGGATAGAATTTCTGCCTGGCCACCTTTTCTCCCAACTCTCAGCCTTGGAAAATGGATATTCTGCTGTGAAGAAGCCCAAAGAAATTCTCATGGATACCCCATTCACAGTAGGAGAAACTGAGGCCCCCAACCTATAGCCGGCTCCAATGGGTGGACCTTGCAGAACAAAACTGCAGATGTATTCAGCCCCAGCCTTTGAGTCTTCCACCCAAGGGCCCAGAGAGACTATCTCTTGTCTAAATTTCTGACCTGCCAAAGGGGTTGTTTTGCACTATTGAGTCCTTAAGTAACTTGGTATGTAGCCCTAGAACCTGAAAGAAAATCAATAATGAAATTCCAGTGAATGAGGTTTGCCCAGTACTGCCGTCACCCAAGGGACCAAGCACCTTAAGGGTTTTAATTCCTAGCAGAGGAGGCCTCTAGCAAATGGTTCTTGAAAAGAATCAGGTCTATTTGGAGACAAGGCTGTGTGGTTCGGTGTAGGGACGGCCGCTTGGAATTTGCTTGTGATTCCCCGTTTCTAGTCTTGAAAGTGCACAGTGAGTGTACAGATGTGTGCCACAAGAGGGCAGGTGTACATACTAGAACAGGGTACTGTGGACTTACCCTGACTCTCAGAATTTTCTTCTTTTTAAAAAATCTTCTTTAATAATTTTGTTTCATTTTGATCACTGTGCACAGATAGGCTTTGGTTGTGAAGAAGTGAACTGACATTTCAAAACCCAACCAGCTAAGATAGAGCCTTCAGTGAGAGAGTTCCCTAACAGTTAATTTAACAATGCTGTATTTGTATTTATTATAAAATATATTTTTATAATGGAAACACCTACAATTTCATTACTAAGAAAAATTGAGCTGCTATTTTTAAATGTCAGTGGGATAAACATTTCCTGACTTTGTGTCACCGCATGAATGCAGATGTGCTATTTACTCAATCTCATTTACTTCATAATGGGATTAAATAATGCTTCATTATTTCATAATGAACAAAGTAATATGCGATTTTGAAAAAAGAAGCAATTACACTTATTTTTCTTTCACCTCAGAACCCCCCATGCATTCTGACATTAAAATGAACTAATTTGTTGGATAATTTAGAGTTGCCTCCATTTCTTCAAGAAAGATGAAGAAGAAATGGGCTTCTCAGAACCTGGGGTTTTTCCGGATTACAAGTTGTTCTCTCAAAATGTTTTCTACAGGCTTCAGCTATCCCGGCTCGGAGCACGGTGCGCGTTCCGCACCTGGGAGGACTGCACGAGACAATGGGGGTAACGCGTGAAACCCCAAGGCTAGCACTCAGGGTTCCGCTGTCTGTCTCACGACACCTGCTCTCTCTCAGGTCACACGTCACCTGCAGAATGTCTAGGGTCTGGGATGCTGCGGGTCTTTGGCAGAAAGTTAACTATGATTGCTTTTTCTTAGCCCTTCTTGGTTCAATAAAAACCTTTAAGTTTGGGGGGTAAGGAGGTTAGACAAATGCTGTCTCTTTTAGCAGCCACATACAAATGTGCAGCCTCTCTCCAAGGTCTTCCAGAATATTTTCCCAAAATGGATGCTCCTTTCACACCTCCTACTGCATCTGAAGATCCAGCTATTACTGGCAGGGAGGAAGTCAAGATGCAGGAAGCCTTCCCATTCCATTTTCCTGTTTGGTGTCACTAGCGACCAGCCTGCTGATCTATTCCCCAAGGAAGAAACTTCCAAAGTGGCTCGTTTTTGTTCTCTTTGAAGGCTCACAGTACTATGACTCTAGGAAGATTCTGCACAGTCGCCACCAGCCCCCCACAAGAGGCCACGGTAACAAATAAGATGTAGTGGGACATTAACCGTGCTTCCGTGTCCAAGGTGCCGGGCTGGAAATCATTTTCGACAGAACATGCACGTTCCGCAGCCTGTTTGCATTAAGCAGGCCTGGCTTACATAGCGACTCCAAATGGAACTCTTTAAAGCTCTGCTCCCTCCCAGGATGAGCACACAAAGTCAGATGTTTTTATAGGGGAGAATTCTACAACGGCACACTTGCATTTTCTTTCCCCTTTGACATGCCAAATGTTTCTTATCATAACATGATCTCAAATACACTTTATTATAAGCTTTGCTTTTTAAAAAAGGCACCAAATAAATTGCATAACATTTAACCCATGAGTGTAAGCACACTAAATTTGGGCAGGCAGTAAATCATGACTCTAGTCTTAAAGTCACTTGGCTTAGCCTGGACAAGTCTCGTAATTGTTCACTGGGATAATCTTCAAAGAGTCTCTTGTGACTCTCACATTCTAGCAGTCAGCACCTGGCCCCTTCCTAAATCCCATGGGGATGGTGGTGGCCTCTTCGGTGCTCTGCAGTGCCTTGAATTTACTCCTGTAGCTGTAAGGACTAGTGTTTATCTTTGGTATCCAGAGCCTGACACAGATTCAGAGTATTTCTCAAAAACACAGCATGAACATTGTTCCCAGAGTGGTGGCACACAGTGTAGGCAACTGAATATTGCTTGGATAAAATACAATAAATTATGACGTCTTTCTGATTCAAAATATTTTCAAAATCTCTCTAAATAAAATTACTATTCAGGGTTGTTTTAGAGTAATGTAAAATGCAATGCTTAAATAGAAAACGACATTTTAAATTAAAGACATACTTTCAAAGAACTTAAGTTAATAGATTTTTTTTTCTGAATGACGTTAAGCATGACTTAAATATTCTAACAGGCCAATGGTTTATTGATCAGAAAAAACTTGGGCATTAAATTACCAGCTGAATATTGCCCTAGGAATCCCATTTGTCTTTAGCTTATAGGGTGATTAATTTGATAAATAGCCAAGATATATTTTCATTTTTGCAACATCCTAAAACACAAACTGACGTTCATTGTTCTTTTGTGGAGATGTGTTGGCCCCACAATGAAACATTAAAAAATATTTTTTCAAGTGCTGTTATGCTCTAAATTCAGACTAATAAAAACATCTCACTCACTTGTATATTTTTCATTTTGTTCTCTCAGGATCTTTGCCTCTTGGAGACACAAAATTCAGAAAATCTTGTTGACTCCAGAAAGTAGCAAAGAAGGATTTATATTAATCCAGTGCCTGAAGAGGGACCCAGGGCACTTGCCAAGGGCATGCATTTCTTTCATTTGGAGGCCCCGCCCACCACCCAGAAACTCCTTCCTTCCCTCCCCACTTTCTTCTCTTTCTTTCCAGCTTAACTGCCTCGGAGTCCCTGGGAGTCCACCCTGGAAGGAGGCCGATCAGCGGGGCTTTTCCAAGAGAACTCAGGCAGCACGGCCTACCCGCAGGTTGATACTGCTACTGGTGACGTTCTGACTTGGAGTCGGTGTCTTTTCAACCCCACTGCTCTAGGTCGCAGGTGTCAAGTTCATCTGAGCACCTCACCTGTCCAACAACTCTCTTCTGCCCACCCGCAGTTCCTGACCCTCTCCTGGCCTTTGGTGCCACGAGAAGCTTCTGGCTCACCACCAGCCTGGGAATGGTCTTTTTTCTTTATCTCTTCACTGCTGCCTGGAGCAGGTGCATCACATCACCTTTTGTCGTCTGTTTGTTGAATAAACAGTGAACCAATGAAGGATCAGATGAAGACAGCAAATAAGACAGTGTATGTGAAGCACTTTGTACAGCACAGCACTGTGGAAAGGCAACGGGTGCAGGTGTGACACTCCAAGAAGCTGCTAGTGCCCCCGCCTCACCCTGTAGACAGTGAAGGCAGGAGTGAGACAGGGCAGAGGGAGAGGTTGGGCTGTGCTGCCAGCAGCCAGGCAGCTGACCCATGGGAGCTCAGAGCTCAAATAGCCCTTCAGAGCTGCCCTGCGCCGGGCCAAGTTGCCCTGACCTCCATGCTGGGTACTATCATTGGAAGTGGGTGTCTCAGAAAGGTCTGTGACCCCGGCTGAGGCAGCTCTTTATACCTGCTGAGGGCTCACTGTTCAATGCCTCTTTCCTGGAAGGGGTTCTAGACAGCATCCCGTAAGGCCCACTCCACCAGCATCAGTGACCCCAGGAGCATGATGGGTGCTGGGAAAGCTAGATTCAGCAAATCCCTTACCCAAGGTGGAGGTGGCTTCACTTGGAAAATATCCTGGATAGAAGCACTTTGTGATCAAAGCACTTTTACACCTGGGCCAGTCCTGGAGCCCTGAGGGCTGAGCCTGTGGGGGTACCGGCCATGTTCTGTGTCTTGCTCAGGGTGTGG
>PVIC010050841.1:0-12674 GCA_004025085.1 Thryonomys swinderianus
TAGGTCTAGCTTTAGCTTTTGGCAGGTTAAAGCCCAGTTTTTCCAGCACCATTTGTTAAACGGCTGTCTTTCCTCCATTGGGGATGTTTGGCTCCTTTGACAAAGATAAGGTAGCTTAGTGTATCTGGGGTTGTTTCTGGATCTTCTAATCTATTCCACTGGTCCTCGGGCCTGTTACTTTTCCAGTACCATGCAGTTTTTATCACAGTGGCTTTAGAGTACAGTTTTAAATTGGGGATTGTGATACCCCCTGCCATGTCGTGGTTGCTTAGAATTGCTTTTGCTATTCTAGGTTTCTTGTGGTTCCAGATGAATTTTTGTATTATTTTCTCTAGCTCTGTGAAGTATAGCATTGGAATTTCACAGGAATTGCACTGAATCTGTATAGTAGTTGTGGGAGTATAGCCATTTTGATGATGTTGGTTCTCCCTACCCAGGAACAAGGGATGTCTTTCCACTTTCTGATCTCCTTTTCTATCTCGTTTTTCAGAGTCCTATAGTTTTCAGAGTAGAGGTCTTTCACTTCCTTTGTTAGGTTGATTCTTAGATATTTCATTTTTCTGGGTGCTGCTGTGAAAGGGATTGACTCCCCAATTTCTCTTTCAGTGAGTCTGTTGTTTCTGTAGACAAAGGCTGTTGATTTTTGAGCATTGACGTATCCAGCAACACTACTAAATTTGGTAATTAAGTCTAGCAGTCTTTTGTTTGAGTTTTTAAGATCCTCTAGATAGAGTATCATATCATCAGCAAATAATGACAGTTTAACTTCTTCCTTTCCTATCTTTATTCCTTTTATATCTTTGTCCTGCCTGATTGCTATGGCTAATGTTTCCAGCACTATATTGAACAAGAGTAGTGACAACGGGCATCTTTGTCTCGTTCCTTATCTTAGTGTAAAAGGTTTCAGTTTTTGCCCATTAATTATATGCTGGCTGTTGGTTTCTCATAAATAGCTTGTATTAAATTGAGATAAAGTCCATTGATTCCAATTCTCTGTAGGGTTTTGATCATAAATGAGTGTTGGATTTTGTCAAATGCTTTTTCTGCATCTATTGAGATAATTATATGGTTTATGTCCTTGAGTCTGTTAATACAGCATATTACATTGATTGATTTATGTGTGTTGAACCAGCCTTGCATCCCTGGGATAAATCTGACTTGATCAGGGTGTATGATTTTCTTGATAACTCTCTGTATTCTGTTTGCCAGTGTTTTATTGAGGATTTTTGCATCAATGTTGATTAGAGAGATTGGCCTGTAGTTTAGTTTTCTTTTTTGGTGGGATCTTTCCCTGCCTTTGGAATCAAGGTGATGGTTGCTTCAAGGAATGATTTGGGGAGTACTGCTTCCTTTTCGATTTCATGAAAAAGATTGAGAAGTACTGGTATTAACTCTTCTTTAAAAGTTTTGTAGAATTCAGCAGTGAAGCTGTCAGGACCAGGGCTTTTCTTTGTTGGTAGGTTTTTTATTACATTTTCAATTTCCCATATTGATATCATGTTGTTTAACATTTTTATGTCCTCTTTGTTCAGCTTTGGAAGTTCATTTGTGTCTAGGAATCTATCCATTTCTTCTAGATTTTCCATCTTCTTGGAGTACAGATTTTCATAGTACATGCTTATTATCCTTTGGACTTCTTCTGGATATGTGCTGACTTCCCATTTTCATTCCTTTACCATGGACTTGAGCCTTTTCTTTCCTTTGTTTGATAAGGTTGGCTAAGGGTCTGTCGATTTTATTTATCCTTTCAAAGAACCAACTCTTTGATTCATTGATTCTTTGTATTGTTCTCTTTGTCTCCATTGCATTAATTTCTGCTCTGATCCTTATAATTTCCTCTCTAGTATGTGCTTTAGGTTTGTTTTCCTCCTCTTTTTCTAATTGTCTAAGGTTCATCATTAGATTGTTTATTTCCATTTGCTCTATTTTCCGAGTGTAGGCTTTCACTGCTATGAATTTCTCTCACAGAACTGCTTTCATTGTGTCCCATAAATTCCTGTATGTTGTGCTGGGGTTGTCGTTTAGTTGTAGAAACTGTTTAATTTCTTCTTTAATTTCTTTTGTGGACCATTGGTTGGTCAACAGCTTGTTGTTCAATTTCCATGTGTTTGTGAGGATCTTGGAATTTCTTCTGCTATTCAGCTCCAGTTTCAAGGCCCTATGGTCTGATAGTATGCAGGGGATAACTTTGATTCCTTTGCATTACCTTAAGCCTGTTCTATGGACTAGAATGTGATCTATTTTGGAGAATGATCCATGAGCAGCTGAGAAGAAGGTATATTCTTGCTTTGTGGGGTGAAACATTCTGTAGGCATCTAATAAGTCCATTTGCTCAAAAGTTTGGTTTAGCTCAAGTATTTCCTTACTGATTCTTTGTCCAGTTGATCTGTCAGTTTGTGACAGTGGAGTATTAAAGCCCCCTACTACTATTGTATTTGTGGTTAACTGGCTTTTCATGTCCAGTAATGTTTGTTTTATATAGTTGGGTGCATTAGAGTTTGCTGTGTAAATATTTATGATTGTTATTTCTTTCTCTTGGATAATTTCCTGTATGAGAATATAGTGACCTTCTTTATCTCTTTTAATCAGTTTGGGTTTGAAATCTATTTTATCTGCAAACAAGATAGCCACTCCTGCTTTTTTGCAGTTTCCTGTGGCGTGGAGGATTGTTTTCCAACCTTTTATTTTCAGTCTATGGGTTTCCTTCTGGATTAGGTGTGTTTCCTGTATGCAGCAGATTGTAGGATCTTGCTTCTTGATCTAATCTGCTAGTCTGTGTCTTTTAATTGGCCCACTGAGTCCATTGACATTAATGGTTATGACTTATATGGACATATTCAGAGCTGACGTGTTTCCCTGTTCTTGGTTCTTTTCTTCCCTGCTTTTCCCCTTTTCTTTTTAGTTTCTTGTTTGCCCCAGTGAATTCACTCTCCTGGGTCTTATGGGTATGGAATTTTCTGTGTTTTTTTCCAAGATTTTCTTTAGAATGTTTTGAGTGCAGGTTTTGTATTTATGAAGTTTTTCAGGTGTTCTTTATCATGGAAGTATCTTATTTCCCTGTCTTTTCTGAAAAATAGTTTTGCAGGATACAACAGTCTAGGTTGGAGGTTGTTTTCCTGTAATGCTTGAAATACTTCCCTCCACGCTGTCCTTGTGTTGAGTGTTTGTGTTGAAAAGTCTGCTGTGATCCTAATGGGCTTTCCTTTGTAGGTGATTTCTTTCCTTTCTCTCACTGCTTTCAGTATTTCATTCATTTGTTGTGCATCTGGATCCTTGATAATTATATGTCTAGGTGTAGATATTTTTATGTCTCGGCATTTTGGAGTCCTATAGGCCTCATTTATCTGTATGTCCATTTCTTTGCCTGTGAATTTTTCTGTTATCTCTGACAATAGCTTTTTTATGTCTTTTACACTGTCTCCTGCTTCCTCAGTGACTCCAATCAGTCTTATATTATTTTTCTTTGAGTCATCTAGAAGCTGTTGTATTGATTTCTCATGGTCCCTTGCTCTTTTCCATAGATTATATCTTTCTTCCTCGTTGGCTGCTATGCTGTCCTCTAGGTCTGAGATTCGGTTCTCTGCTTCATTCATCGTACTGCGCAAGCTTTTGTTCTCCTTCATCATTCCCTGGAGCTCTGCTTGAAGCTGTTTAAAAGGTTCCATTGCTTCTATCTTGGATTCTATCATCTTGCTGATCTCTTCTTTAATGATGTCTTTCACTGTGAACAGTATCTCTGTTTTGATCACAGAGATGAGCTCTGAATTCCATTTTACTAGATCTGCTTTAGTTACCATCTCCACCAGTCCTGGTGTTTGAGTTTCTGTTTGCTCTATTTCCTTTTTCTCTGAATTTCCCTGTGGTGGTGATCTTTCTGTCTGATTTTTTGTATATTTTCTCATTTCTACTCTTTTGTTGTTACTAATGCTATTTGTTTGATTCTTTGCCTGATGACAGGGCAATGTTTGTTGCAGGTCTCTTTCTATTATCTGGGCCCCTTTGGATGTGGCACCTTTCTGAGGTGTCCTCCTTGAATCTGTAATGACTCTTCAGAGTTCTCAGCTCTAACACATCATGGGAGGAATTTGAGCAGAATGATCACATCATCCTTGTTACCATAATACAGTCAGTGCCAATATCAGCATTATATATAGTAAATAAAATGAGCAGTTTTGTTAATTTCAATTCTGAAGACTTTGAGTTCATGAATTACCTCTATGTCCATATGCCAAAATTTAGAATTAACCAGCAATGTGTATACAACATGTAGACCATAAATGTACCCCTAGTCCCCTTTGGGGATAAAAGCTCACTGGGGGATCAGGGAGGTAGAGATACAGGAGGAGAGTGAAATAGGGCTAGCAGATTTATGAAGATCACCTAGACTCGAGTACCTCACATATGCCAGCAGGTAATAGAGGATAAAAGGACGTATATAAAAGTACCACCTGTATGGTGTAAGACCAGTGGAGACTTTGCACACCTTCTTATAATAGTACAGGAGAAGAAATAGGGCAGCCTAAGAGTCTTTTACTTCTGGGTATTGCTTCTGACAGGAAGATAGAAGAGGGTGTGGGGACCAGAGGCGAATAGAGGGATCTATGAGTAGATGGCAAAATAGAAGCTAGATCCCCTTCCTTTTCTTTTATCTTGCCTGGTCTCTTGGTGCTGCTCTGGTGTGGAGGGATGCAGGAAATGGCTCTGGTTCCTCTCGGGCCTTGGTCCTCACAATGCAGCTGTGGGGTGGGGTGGGGGCTGGCTGGCAGGCCTCAATCCTCTGCTGTGGGAATGCTGCCCAGTGGTACCGGAATCTCTGGGATGGAGCAGGGCCGGTCAGCAGGCCTCAGTCCTCCAAGCCGGGAACGGAGTGGCGCCCAGGGGTACCCGAGTTTCTGGGGTGGAGCGGGCCGGTTGGCAGACCTCGGTCCTCTCTCATCATAATTTTTTTTTTTTTTTGAGACAGGGTCTCGCTTTGTAGTTCAGGCTGGCTCTGACCTCACTATGTAGTCGAGGCAAGCCTTGAACTCAGCAGTCCTGCTGTCTCTGCCTCCTGAGTTCTGGGATTACAGGTGTGAGCCACCACGCCCAGCACTGTGGTATGTGGTATTGATTGCTGGTGGGGGTGAGTCTCCACGCCCAGCATTGTATGCAGTTACCGGGGATCGAACTCAGGACCTTGCGCTTGTGAGGCAGTCGCTGGAACCACTGAGGTAATCCTCTGGCCCCACTCTCATCATAGTTTTTTGAGGAATCTCCATACTGATCTCCATAATGCTTGTGCTAGTCTACCACTAATAGTGGAGAAGGGTTCCTTTTTCTCCACAACCATGCAGCTATTCTTTGTGGAGTGAGATGAATTCTCAGTGTTGTGTTTACCTGCATCTCTTGAATAGCCATTGATGTGGAATTTCGACAATAATGAATTATGAAGATCTTCTTTTCTGATCATGGTTATTTAGGGTTACGTATACCCAACTTATCTTTATGTTAAATTCTTTCCCCAAATTTGGAAAGCTTTTTTGTTACTCTTTGACAGATGTTTTTTTGTGCCATTGTTATTTTTCACTAATTCTAAATAATCCTAGGGCTGGGCATGTAGCTCAGCAGCGCAGTGCCTGCCTGGCAAGCATGAGGTCCTGAGTTTGATCCCTGTTAACACAAAAATAAAACAAAAAACAACCAGGGCCGGAGGGTTAGCTCAGTGGTTCCAGTGCCTGCCTTACAAGCGCAAGGTTCTGAGTTCGATTCCTGGTAACCACATACAATGCTGGGCGTGGTGACTCACACCTGTAATCCCAGCACTCAGGAGGCAGAGATAGGAGGATTGCTGAGTTCCAGGCTTGCCTGGGCTATAATAGTGAGCTCAGGGCCAGCCTGAACTACAAAGCAAGACCCTGTCTCAAAAAAAACAAAAACAAAAAGAAAAACAAAAACAACCAAAACCATCCTCCCCAAAAAACTCAACAACAAAACACTGCCAAATAGTCCTAGATTAGGCTTTGTGTCACCCAGAATCTGTTGGATCTGTTTTTTATGTTCTCTTATTGTTTTAAAGGTATCTCTCAGTATATGGTCACTGGTATTGAGTTGGTCTTCTACTGTTTTTGGAGACAGTCTCACTTTGCAGTTCAGGCTGGCCCTGAGCTCACTATGTAGCCCAGGTAAGCCTCACACTCAACAATCCTCCTGTCTCTGCCTCCCGAGTGCTGGGATGACAGGCGTGAGCCACTACGCCCGGCACTGTGGTATGTGGTATTGATGGCTGGTGAGCATGAGTCACCACGAACAGCATTGTATGTGGTTACTGGAGATCGAACTCAGGACCTTGCACTTGCGAGGCAAGCGCCAGTACCACTGAGTTAAATCTCCGGCCCAGAGCCTATTTCATTCTTGCTATAGCTAGACTTTTCAACCAAGGCCAGGAGACATCTCTTTTGACTTATGTCTTCCTTCTTCCCTTCATATCTGTCTTTTATACATCTTAAAATAATATTGTTCTAGTTTATATTTTCTAGTTTTATGTAGAAATGTAACTTTTTGGTAGATTTACTATGTAATCTCTGAATTTATTTATTCTTTTTCACTCAGTTGACAGAGTTGTATACAAACTCATTCATTCAGTTCAAACTGTAGCATAATATTTCTTCCTTTATGCATCCTTCACTCTTTTCGTCTTATCATTTTTCTTGTATCATGTTCAATATAATCAGCACCATGAATTATCATTGCTTTCCTGTGTTAAGGGCAATGATGTTTTGCTTGTTGGCTTTAATTTAAATATTCCCTGTCATAAAATAAATTCTGTATATGGAATATTTAAAAAATTATAAACTATCTTTTGATGGGCATGTAGGTTCCTCCCAAGATTTAGCTACTATGAATTATAATGTTACAAACATGGATATATATGTATCTCTATAATATATGTCTTTAGCTCTTGGGAAAACACTCAGAAGATGTGTAGCTGGGTCAAATGGAACCTCTAGTTTTAATTTTCTGAGGAATCTCCATACTGATCACCATAGTGGTTGCACTGGTTTACATCCTTGCCCACAATGAAGGATCCTCCCCTCCCAACCTTGCCAGTATTTGTATTTTATAGTTGGTGATGCTAGCCGTTCTTTCTGTGGATGAATGTTTTGAAGATGGATAAAATGCAGTACATATACAGAATGTAGTGCTGCTCAGCCATAAAGAAGGACAAATTTCAGGACATTTGTAGGAAAATAAGACTGTAATGCCAAGTGAAATAAATCAGACAGAGCTGGTTGAATACTACATAGTTTCTCTTATATGAGAAGTCCAAAGTATAAATAATTTATTTAATTAACATTTTTTACTGGTAGGAATTGAAACCAGTGTTTTGCCCATGCTAATTTGTACTAAAATATGAATAATTTAGGATCAAAATAAAAGTAGTTTAGGATCAAAATAAAAGATAGATGATAGGAAACTTGGAGACAAACTGTGGAGTTGGGAAAATGATCTAGAGATGGAGGGAAGCAGGAGGGAGGAGAGGTGCAGGAGAGTAAAAGGCAAAAATATGTGATATGTGTTTGTACCAATTGATTGTATTTATTATGTATTACAAACATGTACTAATAAGATGAAAAAAGCTAATCTGGAATGACTGTAAATGCAAAAAAATCTTTACATCTGTTTGAGTTAATTATGGATTTAAAAATTTTATCTGTTGGTATGATAACTCATGTTGGCAGTTTCTTTTGTGATATCAATCTTGTATTCCTGTAACAAGTCTTCCTTATATATTGCTGACAAATTTTTCATTGTGATGTAGCATTTAGTTTGTTAAAGTTTCTTAGAGTTTTACATGTATGTTCCTAAGTGAAAATGATCCATAAATATCTAGCATTGACTTTGTCAGGCCCAGACTTGTCCTTACCAGTGTTTTTCTAGCCATCCCATTTAGCACACCCTTGAAAGCCTGTATAACAGGATATTTGCTATCATATCTGAAGAATCTTTTAGATAAAATAAAGCTGATCTGCTAAGAGCTCCAAACTGAGCTCTTTCTCTATTTCAGCAATTATCACACTGTAGTCTGTGGGGTCCAGAGACCTTTGTTTGAGGGTGGAGCTATGAGGGTAAAATTACGATATTAACTGCAAGTCTTCGTATACACCTGCAACCCCAGTACTGGGGTCCTGAGGTAGAATGATTGCAAGTTTGAGAGAAGTCTGAGCTATGTAATCAGTTCAAGACCAGCATAGTGAGTTCTAGCCTCAAAAAAACAACAAAAATCGAAGACGTTATTTGACTTTTCCACTCATTTTTCTTAGAGAGTTTTTTAGAGGCTATATGATAGGTGATGAACCCATTGCTCTGCTGCTAGTAGAATATGTGAAACAGAATCCACCTGTTCTTTGTTGAACCCAGTACAGAGGACCCTTGATGTTTAAAATAGATTGGTTCCCGAGAGTTAGTTGTAACTAAGTTGATACAGTGTTTCCCTGGGTATACCCTGTAGATAACAAGAGGCAAATGAATCTTCCATTAACCCAATTAACCCAAGTTTAACCCAAGTTGAACATATGTCAGTTGTTAACTTAAGGATCCACGTATTAAAGATATTTGAAAAATGTCTCATTAATTTTTGTCATGGAAAATATATCTTTTGGTTCAGAGATTTAGCTCAGTGGTTCCAGTGCCTGGCTAGCAAGTGCAAGGTTGCTGGTTTGATCCCTGGTAACCACATACAACAATACTGGGTGTGGTGACTCATGCCCACCAGCAATCAGTACCGCACACTATGATGCCTGTAATCCCAGCACTCAGGAGGCAGAGGCAGGAAGATTGCTGAGTTCGAGGCTTGTCTGGGCTACATTGTGAGCTCAGGGCAGCCTGAACTACAAAAGAAGACCCTGTCTCAAAAAAAAAATATATATATATATATATGTATTTTTTTAAATGTTAATGTTAGGGCTGGGGATTTTCCTCAGTGGTTCCAGCACCTGCCTAGCAAGTGCAAAGTCTCTGGTTCGATCCTGGTAACCACATACAACAATACCAGGCATGGTGACTCATGCCTACGAGCAATCAGTACCACACACCACAGTGCTGAGCATGGTGGCTCATGCCTATAATCCCAGCACTGTGTAGGCAGAGGCAGAAAGATTGCTTTGATTTCGAGGCTCGCCTGGGCCACATAGTGAGTTCAGGGCCAGCCTGAACTACAAAGTGAGAGCCTGTCTAAAAAAAAAAAATGTTTATGTACAGTTGGTTGAGTATTGGTATATTTAAATGAAGACACATCTTTTAAAAACATTACAAATGCAGTAATTATCTATAGATATAATCCCTATACATAAGAACTCTTGGTGTCTTCACTAATTCTGAAGACTAAAAGGGTCTTGATACCCAGAAGTTTGAGAATTGTAGCTCTAGTATTGCCCTTTCCAGCTTGTTACTGTTTTCAAGATCCCTGCTCATTCATGAGGGTAACTCTCAGATGAAGTCTTCACTGGGAAAGCAGCCCAGTGATTCCCTGCAATTCTGACATGTGGAGAAGCCGCCACCTCCGAAATGAGCACCATCTGTACCATCTTAGTAATATCTGAGATTTGTGTTTTATTTAAACTTCTCAGGATGAAATGACTAGAACTAAAATTGGAGTCTAAACTATTTTCTCAGCCCTGTCTTTGTGGCAGGCACTTAAATGGCTCAAAGTGAGTGGGCAGCCAGCAGGTGACTTTTATGTGCCACTGTATCACTTGCACTGAAATGATAGGACAGTACTCCCATCTTGGTTAATATTATAATGCCTCTCTTACCCATTTCTTCCTCGGTCATTCTTCCTTTTCCGTGTTTGTGGTATTTAATTACCCAAGATCCATGTGCAAGTCAATGGTATTTTATTTTGTGGAGCAAAATAAAAAAAAATAGAAAAGTTAACTGCTTCTCTGTACTTGTGAGGTTGGAATATGTGACATTTGTTATATTTTCATCTAATGGTTTTGTGTGTCAGCCCACCAGTGTATTGGTTTATATGTTTGTTTTTGATAAGTGTGTTAATTTAGATGGGAGTGTTATTTGAAATAACACACGTCAGTGTCCCTAGTAGAACAAGATACCACCAACCTACCGCACCATGAACTAGCACTGCCCTATCTACACCCACAGCTGGCTCTTGCTTTGGTCTTAGGACAAGTGGTGGAAGTATGTGTTATTCCTTCTATTTTCCTTCTTCCTCTTCCAACTAAACCACCTGTACCAAAACTGGAAGTGTGAAGCACTTTCTTATCTTTTCCGCCACCCTCTTGTCCAGCCAACTGTTGCCACACTTATCTCCTAAAATAGTATTTGGCTTGACTAGCTTCCCAGGTCCTTCATGATCTAGTTCTTTCTACCCAGCTGGTTGCAGATGCCTGCCTACCTTGTCTTTTAGTAAGGTGCAAATGCCAGCTTTGTACTTGCCTTCAAATCGTTTGTCATTTTGTTTCCTGGACCTGGAACACTCACTTTCCTCCATGGAGTCTTCTCTAGCTTACAGTGTTTCCTCTACATTCTGAATGCCATTTTCACTTTTATATTCTACCAGTTTAATAGTTGTGTGTAGTGTCATTGCATTATGTGAAGTTTCTTTCCCTATATAGATCATAAATTCTGTAACAGTAGTGACAAAATGATACTTTGAATCCCCAGTTCCCTCTCCTTATAGTAAAGATATAGATTTATTGTCAGCCATATAAATAATGTTGACTCTTCCCCCTCAATTGGAATTCCCAGTAAGAATTCATTGAATATCTACTCTGAGAACCCCAGTCTTTGAGACAACAGAAATATAAAGAAAATGGAATACTCACAAGGTTTAAGTGAAAGAGATTATGCAGTCAACATAGATGTCTGAACAAAGGGCATACTGAAGGAAGAACTAACTTGAGGTTACCTTACATGGCTTGAATGGGATTTTATCAAGCTGAAACCAGAGTGGGAGTGGGGATGCATGGGATTCCTCATAGAGAAACTGGCTGGTGCAAAGGCACGAAGGCCTAAAAGCACAGTTACTACACAGCATAGTGGTGTATGGCTGTGATCCCAGCATTTGGGAGGCTGAGGCAGGAGGATCACTGTGAGTTCAAGGCCAGCCTATAGTGTGGGGATTCACTCTAGGATTCCCTGCAGATACTAAAATCCATTGATATTTGAGTCTCTTACATAACAATGGTACAGGATTTGCTTAGAGCCTATGCATATCCTCCTGTAACAACCTTAAATAATCTCTATATTACATGTAGTGCCTAATACAATATCAGTGCTATGGAAATAGTTATTATATAGTGTCTTTCAGGGAATAATAGCAAGAATGAAAGTCTGACATTAATATAGACTATCCCCCTCCTGAATACTTTTGATCCCCTGTTGAACTGGCAGACAGAGCACCTATAGACAGTTAGCCTTATATGTCTCTGTAGGGATGACAAATTTGTGGTACTAGATAAATCTGTCCAGATAGATGGGATCCAGATTTGATAGAGCCCTGAATGCCATGCAAAGAAATTTAAACTTGACCCTCTAGTCAATAAGGAAACAGCTTGTAATTATAAGAAAGAAAGTGATTAAGAAAGCTGTTGTGGTGGTATACACCTGTAATTCCAGCTACTCAGGAAGCCAAGGCAGGAGAAGGCCAAGTTTGAAGCCTGTGTGGGCAACTTAATGAAACTGTGTCTCAACATTAAAAAGGATAGGGAGGGCCGGAGGGTTAGCTCAGTGGTTCCGGCGCCTGCCTCGCAAGCGTAAGGACCTGAGTTCGATCCCCGGTTACCACATATAATGCTGGGCGTGGTGGCTCACGCCTGTAATCCCAGCACTCGGGAGGCAGAGACAGGAGGATCGCTGAGTTCGCGGCGGCTTGCCTGGGCACCATAGTGAGCTCAGGGCCAGCCTGAACTACAAAGCAAGACCCTGTCTCCAAAAAGCAAAAAAAAAATAAATAAATAAAAATAAAAAGGATAGGGATATAGCTCAGCAGCTCCTGGGCTTAATGCCTAGTACCACTCACAAAAAAATGTGACTAAGCACTCCTGCCTGGCTAGTAAAAGGGGCTGAGTGAGTAAGGCATATGTTAGCTTTGTAACAAAAATATCAGCCGTAGAACATTTTCCCCAGATTTCCCTCTTCCTTAGCTCTCCATTGCATGGTAAGATGTACCTGCTGGGAAAATAAATCAAATCTTCTTGTTGTTCCTAACCTGCTCAACATTCTGGCTGATCTCATGCTTGTGGCTATGGAGGGGTTGGATTTTGGGGGGGGGGGCACAGGGTTTTGCTTTGGAGTTCAGGATGCCCTGAGGTCACTTTGTAGCCCAGGCTAGCTATGATTTAAGATACTACCTACATTTAAGAAGGAGCACTGATGGGCCGGAGGGTTAGCTCAGTAGTTCCGGCGCCTGCCTCGCAAGCGCAAGGTCCTGAGTTCGATCCCCGGTAACCACATATAAGGCTGGGCGTAGAGACATGCCCACCAACAATCAACACCGCATACCACAATGCCGGACGTGGTGGCTCATGCCTGTCATCCCAGCACTCGGGAGGCAGAGACAGGAGGATTGCTGAGTTCGCGGCGGCTTGCCTGGGCACCATAGTGAGCTCAGGGCCAGCCTGAACTACAAAGCGAGACCCTGTCTCAAAAAGCAAAAAAAAAAAAAAAAAAAAAAA
>PVIC010050842.1:0-12677 GCA_004025085.1 Thryonomys swinderianus
AAAAATGTTCACCATCACTGATAATCAAATTCAAATCAAAACTACAAGATATTGCATCATATATGTAAGAATGGCTACTATTCAATTCAAAAAGACAAAAGAAGCTAGGTGCAGCCATACCTGGTAATATCATCTACTCAGGGCTCTGGCAGGAATTTGCCAAGTTGAAAGCCAGCCTGGACAATTTAACAAAACCCTGACTCAAAATAAAAAATAAATACATAAAAAAGCATGGGGTGTAAATCAGTGTATACACTTCTCCAGCAACGCATGAGGTCCTAGACTCCATCCCCCAGTACTGCTAAAACAAACAAATGAAAAAACTAATAACAAGTACTGACAAGGCTATGAAGAAAAAGGAAACCTTGTGCACGACTGAGAATTAAATTAATACAGCCATTACAATAAAAAGTACACAGGCTCCTCAAAAAACTAAAAATAGAATTACCATACGATCTAGTTAATCCTCTTCTGAGTATATACTCAAAAGAATTGCATTGAGTATGTTGAACAGATATCTGCATTCTCAGGTTCACTGAAGTATTATTAGCAGGTAAGGAAGCAGCACATATGACTATCATCAGATGAACACATAAAATGCAGTGGACATACACATTAGAATACTATTTAGCCCTAAAGAATATTAGTCACAAGAACACAGACGGACTTAGAAGACATTATGCTAAGTAAGCCAGGCACAGAAAAACAAATATGGCAAGACCTCACTTATATGTGGAATCTAAAAATGTTAAGCTCATACAGAAGAATGAATTACCAGAGGCTGGAGTAAAGACACTGA
The DNA here is from genome assembly GCA_004025085.1 of Thryonomys swinderianus. NCBI lineage: Eukaryota > Metazoa > Chordata > Mammalia > Rodentia > Thryonomyidae > Thryonomys > Thryonomys swinderianus. The sequence goes on from PVIC010050842.1 coordinate 800, forward strand.
TGAGAAAAGAGGAAAGGTTGAACAAAGACTTAGACTAGAGGAATACATTTCAGTGATCTATTACACAGAATGGTTAAGTACAGTGAACATAATAATATAACATAGTGGGCCATAGTAGTGCATGCCTGCAATCACAGCTACTCAGGAAGCTAAGAAGGATCACAAACAAGTAGGAGGCCAGCCTGGGCAATAAAGCAAGATCCTGACTCAAAAAATTTTAAAAAGCATCAGGATGCAGCTTAATGGTACAGCACACACCACATGCTCAAGGCTCTGGGTTCGACCCCAGTAGGATGATGATTATGATGATGACTGTAGTGCACTGTATACTTTAAAATTCCTAAAATTACATTTTAAATGTTTTTATTAAAACTAGTGTGTGAGGTGATGGATTTGGTAAGATGCCTGATTTAATCATAGCACATGGTAAACATATGTTGAAATATCATGTTATACCCCAAAATACGTACAATATTTGTCAATTAAAAATTAACTAAAAAAAGGGTGCTAAAAAAAACAAACTGTAGAAGACAGGGAACATAACTACAATGTTACTTGCTAAAAGAAAGAAGGGATAGAAGACACACTGTTTACACAGTCAAAACACTGAAAATCACCCAATTGTTGATGTTAACAGATTAGTCATTTAACCCCACAGGAAGGATGAGAGGAGGAAAAGAGGCTTGTAACAGCTTATACCTGGAGGTCCCCAAGAGCCTCCTGAGTTATGAAGGGAGGAGGCAGGGTCTGCCGGGAAGAAGCTGATCCCTGCGGCCCTTCCCTGGCCGCTATAACCCTCCCTGGCTCCTTCTCCTTGCCTTCCCTCCACCTCCACCCTGCTATGAGGTGCAAAGCTTTCCTCAGCCCAGTCCTTCTCCCATGCTGAAGCATTTCTTCTCTAGAGCCAGCGAATGAACATGGACTGGAATTTCTAAAACATGAGCCAAAATAAACCTTTTCTCCTTTAAGCTGCAAGTGCTCAGTATTTTGTCTCAGGAAGGAGAAAATGACAAAGACAAGGCTCATGGGAGTTAAAACCTCATCTAGGATGACGGAAGGTAAATGCTGCCCAAGAATAAGACAGACAGCGGAGACATCTTAACTAGCAACATGGAGATAAAGACCTTATAAAATAGCTAACTCCACTGAGAGTTCCTCAGAACATGAGTGTGAAGGTGGAATCCAACACAGGGACTGGGACTCTAACTCCCAGGCTTGTGGAACTCTTAATTTTCTAAACCATGTAAAGAACTACCTGAAAAAATTGACAAGTAGCCGGGCGTGGTGGCTCATGCCTGTCATCCCAGCACTCGGGAGGCAGAGACAGGATTGCTGAGTTCGAGGCTTGCCTGGGCTACGTAGTGAGCTCAGGGCCAGCCTGAACTACAAAGTGAGACTCTGTCTCAAAAAACAACAAAAAAAAATTGACAAGTAAAGGTGAAAATAATAGGCAATAAATCACCTTCTCTCTCCCAACTCCCTCTATATATCTATACAATACATATATATCTATATAATACATATGTCCACATATATGGAAAAAATAGATCATTTCCATAATAATTTATACCACAGAACCCTAAGGCAGTTCATTTTATAACATACATTATTTTTCAAATTGAATGGAAATAATCAATATAAATTATTTATATTTACTGATGTGATTATAAAATATGTGCCTTCATAGAATGTTTTAAAGCAAAGCAAAATGTTTTCATAATGCTGGCATTCAGAGCCACTGTTACTAAGCATACAAATAGCTTTTTACTTTCCTCTTTCTTGACAGTACTGAAGACTGAAGCCAGGGCCACACACTGTTATTACTGAGTTACATCTCCAGCCTCTATACATATTTTAAAAACACTAACAGCATATTATACATGTTGCTTCGGACTTTCAACTAATAAATCTTAAGTACTCTTCATGCCATTAAATACTCTCCCCAAACCACACAGCATGGAGTCCCACCACACATAGGTATGCAAGATGAAGCCAGTCTGCCCAAGGATGGAATTTTTAATTGATCATAATCAATGTACATTTGAGGGGGTTGTAAACAAAGGTCTGTTGTTAAAGTGACTATTTCTGCTAAGTGCATAATCCCCTAACTTGATTAGCTATGTCCATTTTTCCAAGCATAAAGCCAACAGTACTAAAAACTGGGCACCTTAAAAGTGCCATGTATTAATCTGATTTGATGCCCCTGAAGGTTCCTCAAAACTGATGTCCCTGGTACTCCAGCATCAGTCAAACCTGCATCTGAACACAGAAGAACTGGAGTTACTGAGGGTCAGCTGTCCACATCTAAGCATTTCTGCCACTTTGGACAGTTTTTACTGTCCTACTCCTATCATTTTCTTTTCTACAGAAAATAAACATCTGTGGAACGTTCAAGACCTACACTAACAACAAAAATGCCAAGCACAGCAGCACACACTTTTAAATCCCAGCCACTATAAAGATTGAGGCAGGAGGATTGTAATTTCAAGGCCAGCCTTGGCAATTTAGCAAAACTGTATCTCAAAATAATCATAGTAATAATAATAACAAAGGTCAAGGGATGTAGCTCAGTGGTAAAGTGCTTGCCAAGTATGTGTGAGTCCCTGGGTTCAATCCCCATTGCCACAAATAAATAAATGCAAAATCAGGAATTCGAGGGAGAGAAAAGTTCAGGTAAAGAGGCAGAATAACGGACTTATCTTGTTTGACTTATGCACTACGCCCGAGATGGAAGTCATAGTTATAATTTCATTCCCTGGCCTTTTTTCTCTCGCAGGTGGAAGGGCCTGGGCAGAGGGCTACAAAACAAAGAGTATGTTCACCCATGTACACCTGAGATGGTTTCAGAAACGTTCCCAATGCTTTCCGCTGTTCTCCCAAACAGCACACTTGTGGCTAAGATCTGCTTGGTGGAGAAAGGCTCAAGGGCCTGTCAGCAGTGCACCGCCCTCCGGGCTGCTGAGGAACATGCCTTGTGACCCACTGTGTGCTGACAGCCAGACGCAGATGACGGCACAGACAGATGTCCCAGCGTGGGAGGAGAGCGGGAGATGCTGACTCACTCTCCTTCCCCCCTCGCACCCAGAGAGGCAACCTTGGTGCTCCTGTTTCTGCACCACTGAGAAGAAGCTCACGCAGCTCAGCTCCGGGAGGATGATCACCAGTCGGGGCGTGATCCAAAGGGGAACACACCCTGGGGGGAGACAGAAAACTGTCCTCCAAGTTTCTGTCCTGAGTCATAAACTAAGGCTGTTTTGCATATGGAATCAACTGCACGGGGGAATTCTTCCCAGTGATAGGGCTGACACGTAAGGAGTAGGCTCAACCACAACTTGCTTTTCAAAAGCTGTCCAAACTATCTCCCTTATATTCAATAACAGATACAAATAGCTCTAATGTAGTGTGAACACAAACAGTTCGAATGTGGCTGGGCAGCTAGAACTAGGTTCTAATGTTTCACTACGGCCCTACCAGGAGGTGTGTTTGATGATGACTAGGACACTGAAGTTCAGAGACCACTGGTGGGCAGCTCACAACTGTCGCAGAAGAGAGCTGTAACTCAAATCTAGTTACTGTACCACGGCACGAAACCCTCCCATACAGAACAACCTGCTTGGAGTAAACTCATTAAACTTCTCACCTCCTATTGACCCTCCCACTCAGTACCTCTCAGCTAAAAATAGAGAATAAAACAGTATCGGAAAACATATCTGATGTCATTTACTGGCCAGAAGCCTGAGGAAAAGCTGAGGAAAAGCTGGGACTGGTGGTACATGCCTGTAATCCCAGCACTAGGGAGGCTGAGACAGGAGGATGGCCAGCCTGAGTTCAAGTGAGTTGAAGGCCAGCCTGAATAGCATAGCCAGACCCTGTCTCAAAAAACAAAATAAAAGCCACCTGAGGGAAAGCATTTAACCTCTGATCTTGAGTTTTATCTGTAAAATGGAAATGAGAACTGAAGATCATGCTGAAGATTAGACAGTACCCTGGACATAAGCGTCCAGTAAGTATCCATTTTATAAACAAAACAGACACATTCTAGCCAGATGTGGTGCCTAGCTGCAATTCGGGAGGCAAAACTGGGACAATTACTGCGAGTCTGAGGCCACCCTGACCTATCTGGATGATGAGACCTTATCTCCAAACAAAAAGGACACATTTCTAAGCCTTTATTTAAAGTATAAAAGAAAAAAAAATTTTTAAAGGAAAAACAGTACCAGTTCTCAAACAGAATGGAGTTACCACCCAAGGACCTCAAGAAGAAACTACCAAGTAGAAAGGGAAATCCTGATTTTAGAGGCACCAAGGTGAAAAACTACTGAATAGTAATTACATACAGAAGCCACTGCGGGAACATGAACATCCAGAGCTAAACGGACTGACAGCTCTTCACCACGCTGTGTCAGAAGCCAGACTGCCGGCCCCACCTCAGGAGTAGCTCCCTGTGTGCTCACAGGAGTCTCGGGAGGAAGCAGACACAGTATTTCCAGCAATTTAAGTTCCCACCCCACTAGCTAACTTCTGCCCTTGTTAATGTTCTCCCTCTAACGAAGTAGTAATTTAGCAAACCTCAGCTCTTAACCAGTTCTATTTGTTCCGCACATCTTTACATTATAAACTAAAAACCCAGCAAAGACTAAAATAATGTCTAATTTTTACTACCCCCATCATACTCAGGGACGTAGTTGTGTGGCAGAGTGCCTGGCTACTTAACACAAGACCCTAGGTCCCACCTCCAGCACCGCTAAAAAAAAAATAAAACCATCACATTCATAAGACAAGTACCTTGTAAAGTTCTTCCAAATCCCAATGGCTCCAACAGCTAGGACAAAGCAAAAGTACATTTTCACCCTCCATGCCCTTGAACTCTGGATCTTCGTTCTGTCAGACAAATGATGAGCTACTGTCACAAAACAGTGTTGTCTCCTCCCCTCGCTCCTGGCAAGACTGTAACTTACAGAAAAGTGACTTCTTTTCTGTAAGGAAAGGAAGAAGCTTCCCTTCGCGAGTCACTTGGTATTTTGCAAGTTTTAAGACATCTGTACTCACAGATGCAGTCTCCACCTTCCCCCTCATCCTTTCAATTTTCCCAATTCTCCTTGGCTTGAGAACAGTGTGAACGCAAAGGAGAAACAGTAGGCAGCAGCTCTGTGACAGTTTAGGGTAGAGGAGGAGGAGGTGATGAGGGATTAAACCGCACGCGGGACAAAATGAGGCAGTTCATGCTAGGATTCTACTGCATATTTGAAGTGACGAGACTTCCACTTCCCAAGTCTCTCCTCTGCTCCAGTCTGCAGAAGACCCCAAGGTATGACACTGCGGGTGGGAAGAGGGAGGGGCAGGGACTTCAGGGCTCCATCACCCGAGCCCCTCCTGCCCAGAGAAGCTGCGCTGGGCCCAGGACCCAACGGTGGTGTAAACACCGCCCAGAGGACCGCAAGCAGCCCCGCACTCCCTACTTCTTATCCTCCAAACTCGGCCAGGACAGCGCCCTCCAGAGGGCCACAAGGGAGCCCGGGGATCCTGCTGCCTCCCTCCTCGTGACTCCCAAAGGGAAGGACACTCTGGACAAGGCCACTGCGGAGCTGACTTGGGTCTCCAGCCTCCAATGCCTGCCTGGGGACGGTGGTCAGCCGCACAAGGTGCATGCCCCACTCCGCCCTGACCTGGAGAATCGTGGACCACAGCGACTTGATAGGGCGGCTCGTCTCGTGGGGGCAGAGGCTGCTGAACAGCCTGCACGTCGCACCGGCACCGGCACCAGGAGCGCTTCTACTCTACGTCTGCGCAGGGCCGCAGGGCGGGCTCCAGCATCAGATTGAGCGCGAGGGCGTGGGGCCACGTGACCTGCGCGCCCTCCGCCAGGCAGTCCTGCTCTCTCCGGGCACCCGGGACCTGCTGAAGTTCAGAGCCAAACAGGGCTCCTGTTTTGAGTCACCCCCAATGGTGATGCCAACCTCACTGGCTGGAAAGCACGCTGTTCTGCACCGGCCACGGCGGCCTGCTCCACTATACCCTACAAACCCTTCCACGCGCAGCACATGCACTCTGCCCACGCATGTGTGCAAGCACGCGGCGCTGGCGACTACCCCACGCAAGCATGCACACACACACACACACACACAGGGCGGGCACCTTGAGCGCCTCTTCCAGGGCGACACTGCCAGTGGCTGCGGCGGGCAGCACCATGGCCTCCTGCGTGCCCCGGCTCAGCAAGAGCAGAAGGCCTCGCCCAGCTGGTTCTGCGCGTGGCCGGGACAGGGCCCCTGCACATTGCTCCCGCAGGGTGGGGCGGGGGAGAGGGTCGCCAGCCAGGGTCACTCTCCGCTTTCTTCCCCTTCAGGGCTGAGCCCCACTGCTCTGTCCGCCAGCAGCGGCAGCGGGCTCAGAGCCATCTGTCTGTGCCATGGACCCAGCCTGCCCCTCCCACTCTAGTGCAGACAATTCTGGAGGTGTTCTCAAAGCACCCATTCTGCCAAAGCGGAGAAGGGCTTCCCAGGCGGGCGGGAGGCGAGGGGGCTCCCTCCTCATACCGCGTTACCGGCCTGGTGTGGGGCCGCGCGCCTGCCATCTGAGCACTCGGGGCTGGACCAGAAGGGTCACCAAGACCAACTGAAGAGCGAGACTGAACCATAAAGGAGGTACCAGAAAACAAAACCAACATAAATAGACAAAACCTGTATTACTGCACATGTGTACCCCGACAGAAGCGTAACTGGATATATATGCTAAATCTCATTTATCTAAACTAATGAAATCCTCAGGGCATAACTGCCTCAGATTTCAGGATTATTGTTTACATTCTTTATGTTTCCAGAAATATAAGAAGTGCCGATTTAATACTAACCACTCATAGCAGTGTTTTCTTAATATCATGTGAACTATAGTCTAAAAAAAATCTTAAAATATTTTTAAAGCTCTTCTAATGTAGGAATCATCTAAACATAAATATGTTCATTAAGTGACAATGTTCTCAGGACTGAAAGCAATAGGAAAGCATGAAAGAAAAGCACATTTTTAGTTCCTCCTGGATGACGATTCTTCTCCAGTATTTTTTTTAAAACTGAATTCTTTATTGGTACAATTTATATATATCTCACAATCACATATAACATTGGGGAATTTGTACAGTATATGACACAAGTTAATTTTCATTTTTACCCATATCCCTACCCATCCACACCTCCCCACCCCCTCTCTAATATTTTTTAAAGTTATGAATTCATAAACAACATTTAAATATAAGAACATTGGGGGCATCTCACTGATCACTTCAAAAGATCTATTTCTTTCCATAGCCACCTCATAAAATAAACCAAATATGAACTCACACCAAAAATATTCTTTCCATACAGTAATAAACTGGAATATAATGCCTGGCTTCTCACTTTGTATGATTTTTATTAACTTAAAAATAAGAACATTAAGTCAATGTGCCTCGTATTAGCTTCATAACTCCAAACAAAGACTATAACTAAAAAGCTAATGACCTTATAAAATGGCATCTTTCCAAAAACTAAGATGTTCATTTTATCTATGGACTCTGGTAAAAGGTGTAAAAAAAATAGTTATGTATCACTTTTTTTTTTTTTGACACAGGGTCTCACTTAAACTCAGCAATCCTCCTGTCTCTGCCTCCTGAGTGCTGGGATTACAGGCGTGAGCCACCACGCCTGGCGAGAATATAATTTTATATTCATCTGCTACTACTTAGGATCATTTATATACAAATATGAGTATATCAAATTATAACTTCATATCACATTCATTATCATATCATATTCGTTATAGTCTGCCAAAAAACAGCCCCTCTTAAAATAAAAACTATGCTTTAAAAAAATCATGCATAAGGGGTGGCACTGTGCCTGCCTCATAAGGACAAAAGTTCAATTCCCAGTACGCAAAAAAAAAAAAAATCATGTTTTGTTTTGTTTTTGAGACAGGGTCTTGCTCTGTAGTTCAGGCTGGCCCTGAGCTCACCATGTAGCCCAGGCAAGCCTCAAACTCAGCAATCCCCCTTCCTCTGCCTCCCGAGTGCTAGGATTACAGGCTTGAGCCACCAAGCCCAGCATCTGTGGTATGAGGTACTGGTTGCAAGTGGGTGTGAGTCACCATGCCCAGTATTGTTGTATGTGGTAACTGGGGATCAAACCAGGGACCTTGCGCTTGCAAGGCAGGCGCTGGAACCACTGAGCCAAATCTCCGGCCCCCATGTTTAAATTTCGATGTAATACAGTGTGGTTTCTATGTTAAAACCCTAATTCAACAATTTCCTGATTTCAGGAAACATAATTTATATCTCTTACCCAGTTCTTGACTGCTGGATGATAAAAACAGTCTTAATAACTGTTATCACAGAGTATAATCTGAGAATTACATGAAATTATACATAAAATACTAACATAGTAATTTACAGATAACCTGTGGCTATCCCTGACACAAGTGCAAGTACTCAAGTACAAGTACTCAAGACACAAGTACAAGTACTCAATAGGTATTAGTTGTTTCTAAAATTAACCTATTACATCTTCTCATAAAAGAACATTCTCATTTCAAAAACACTAGACATATTTTGAAAATTTTTGCATATTTATTAAATACACAAAGTACTTGATATAAGTGACAATCTTTGACACAATCTCAGTAGCAGCACCCTGATTCTGAGGGAAGCCAACATGGAAAGACTGAGGAAAAATTAGAATATACTTTATGCTGCTGGATTAAATGGAAGGAATAAGTGCACATACAACTTTTTCTTGCTTATGAGACCTCAAGTTTACTAGTAGCTCTTTAACAATACAAGAGCATCTTTAAAAACGTTTCAGTAGGGCCGGGCGTGGTGGCTCACGCCTGTAATCCCAGCACTCGGGAGGCAGAGGCAGGAGGATTGCTGAGTTCGAGGCTTGCCTAGGCTACATAGTGAGCTCAGAGCCAGCCTGAACTACAAAGCGAGACCCTGTCTCAAAAAAAAAAAAAAAAAAAAGTTTCAGTAGGCATGGGAAATCTAGCACGCAGACCTCGATTTCTAAACACTGCTCTCTCCCACTACACAGAACTAAAATTTCTTGGGAAAATGGCTCATTCCTGAATTAGAACAAGGAAAAAAATGTAAGACTGAAACATCCTCTATAACAGTGTATGAAAGTTCTCAAAGAACGATAAAGACATGTCAATAGAAACAGAAGCACCTTGAACAGATTTGTTAGCCAAATCTTCTGGGTATCTAACAGTAACTAATATTAAGAGTCACTGGATAAAATGAGTCCATATCTAAATAAATGGAAAAATTAGATAAATGAGGATAGAAGGCAAAGCTCTTCTTTCAAAATGTAGAAGAAAAGAAGTTTTAAAAAGAATAAGAAATAGGGCCAGAGATGTAGCTCAGTGGCTCCGAGGCCTGCCTCGCAAGCACCAGGCACTGAGTTCCACCACGGTAACCACATACAATGCTGGGCGTGGCGACTCACGCCCACCAGCAATCAATACCACATACCACAGTGCTGGGCATGATAGCTCACGCCTGTAATCCCAGCACTCGGGAGGCAGAGACAGGAGGATTGCTGAGTTCGAGGCTTACCTGGGCTATATAGTGAGCTAAGGGCCAACCTGAACTAAAAAGTGAGACCCTGTCTCAAAAAAAAAAAAAAAAAAAGAGTAAGAAATAAGGTGAGAAGTAACAATGGATGCTAAAAGTAGTAGGTAAAAGTTTGGTGAGGAAGTATTCCTCAAATAAAGTATTCAACAAATAACTAAAGGAAAAAATAGTAGCTTTACAATGGATAAACCCAGTGAATACCATCTTAACCAAGCAGTCAAAGTAAACTTCATCAACACCTGGCCAAACCAATGTGCTACTGATGCAATGCCCCGACAAAGATACTGTATCATGTCAGTGATACTCCTGAGGAAACCTCAAAACCTCGTTAAGAGACAGTCCAGCCAGACACAGTGGTGCACATCTGTAATCTCAGCAGTCCACAGGCTGAGGCAGGAGGATCACTATGAATTTAAGACCAGCCTGGGTTATACAAGGAGTTCAAGGTCGGCCTAAACTACACGGTGTCATCTTGTCTCAAAAAAACAAAACAAAAATTAAAATGAAACCAAATGAACAATTAACAGCTGGTTATACACTTTGAAAAAATACACACTAGTGTGTACCTGTAATTACACCTACTTAAAAGTTCAATACCAGTCAGAGCAACTGAGAGACACCACCTCAAAAAGTAAACAGCAACAGGGATGTAGCTCACAGATCACCAAGGTTCTAGGTTTGCTCCTCTGAACCACAAAAATACTACACACACACACACACACACACACACCCCAAACAAAAAATAAAAACAGCACTCACTGGAGGAAGCGCTACATTTCAAACTACTTCAAATAGTCCAGAAAAAAATGTGTATATGTGTAATAAAACAATTACATCAAAATGTAACGAACTAGTTAATCTAAGCAGAGGGTGTAAAGTACCTAGTCTGGTAATTTTCTGTAAGCTTGAAATACATTTTTTAAAAAGGATACATAAATGCAATCAATTGGTGAACTGGGCAAAGGTTTCCTTCTATTATTCTTAAGAGTTTTCTGTACATTTGAAAAGATGAAGTTATTAAGCACATGAATTACAAGCTAGAATGAAACACCTGCACAGTGGGACTCCTGCACCATGGGAGGGTCTTTGGCCATCACTCCCATTGCAAAGATGCTCTACTTTACTTGTAATGCAAAGGTAATTCCTGCATACTGTTTCCTAAAGCTCCTTACTCAGTTTATCACATGAATGAAAAAGAAAAATCACCTTGGAAATGACTGCTATGGTACTGATACTTGATTCTGAAGGTGGAAAAAGTGGCATAACTAAACAAGACGACACTGGAGCTTTAACTGTGAGACTTAAAAGACCTACAACCAACAGAAACCACTGCAAGTCAATAAGTTATAACAAATTAGCAAGGCTTTAAAAACAGTAATTACAACATAAATTAGCATATTCACACACATGATTCTCCTAGTACATTATTCTTTAAGATGTACACTGTCGGGGTTAGCTCAGTGGTTCCGGCGCCTGCCTCGCAAGCTCAAGGTCCTGGGTTCAATCCCCGGTAACCACATACAATGCTGGGCGTGGAGACTCATGCCCATCAGCCATCAATACCACATACCACAGTGCTGGGTGTGGTGGCTCACGCCTGTAATCCCAACTCTCGGGAGGCAGAGACAGGAGGATTGCTGAGTTCCCGGCGGCTTGCCTGGGCTACATAGTGAGCTCAGGGCCAGCCTGAACTACAAAGTGAGACCCTGTCTCAAAAAAAAAAAAGATGTACACTGTCTGTAAGAATTCAGGTCAGGTCATGAAAAATGCATATTAACAGGCACTTTTGTCCGGTCTGGCAGTGCACACTGGAACCCAGGCACTCTGGGGCAACTTAGCATCAATTACAACTAAAAGCTAAACTAAAACTAAAACTACCAGACAGTTACAGTCCTGAAGATATAGTATCACCGTGAAGGCCTTGGGTCCAATCTCAGTAGTGCCAAAGCAAAAAACAAAAAGGGAACTTTTGATTATGTGCAAACCTAAGTCTACACAATATTACTCGGTGACAAGGATTATTCAACTAAAGTTCAGTCACCTATCCACCTCTGAGCAACCAAGAAAAGGGACAGAAAGACATATTTCATCTACATATTGGACAGAAAGACAGAAACAACTACATATTCACTTAAAGAGACATTCTCGGTAAAAAAGTGAAGAGTTGGGCCGGAGGGTTAGCTCAGTGGTTCCGGCGCCTGCCTCGCAAGCATAAGGACCTGAGTTCGATCCCCGGTTACCATATATAATGCTGGGCGTGGTGGCTCACGCCTGTAATCCCAG
>PVIC010050843.1:0-12672 GCA_004025085.1 Thryonomys swinderianus
GTTAATCACAATAGCACCACTCTTTGTGGAGTGAGATGAAATCTCAGTGTTGTGTTCATCTGCATCTCTCGAATGACCAGTGATGTTAAACATTTCTTCATATGCTTCTTGGCTGCTTTTACTTCTCCCAAGAAGAGGAAAGTTTTAAGGTAATAGTAAATAAGTGCCAGAGTGGTGTCAAAGGATTATACTTCTAACTTTTTGAATGATTACTCTAACCTTGACATTTTAAGACAGTCTGCTGTAATCATACAATGAGAAAAGTTCATCACAGTGACAAGTGTACTCTGAAGAATAAGAGCTTAGAGAACCATGCAGCTGTCAGAAGTCATGTGACACCAACAGGGTCTGTCCATGAGGGCAATGTCCACTGCCACACAGGACTTCATGTTCAGAAGGACCTTACTTGGTTTAATGTTTTATTGTCTTGATCCTGTCAGTGTTAACGGTGCATGCACAAGGTGCCCTGCATTTTCAGATTCCACTAGGGATCACAAACTATAAAGATAATCCTGAGCATCAAGTCAAGTCCTAAGCAATAGCCAGATAGCTTCCATTTTCATTCTTTGAAGAAAAAATACATGGAAGAAAAATAAAGCAATGAAAAATTATTTTTCATGGTCATTTTGAAAATTATAAAAATGGCACTTCTAAAGTATACAATGTATCTAGCATGTTTGGCTCTTAGGGTGTTGAGAAGAAGCATGGATGCTGAGAGGCCCAAGCCACAGCGAGCATCAGAGAGTTATATAAAGATTTCCCAACGTTTAGCACATCAATTACAGCCTTACCTCAACATCTTTCTCCAAACCTACTCTCTTGCTCCCAAGTCCCATGCTTGTTCCCCAGTCTTCTATGATTTTATTTTCTGTGCACAACAGTGCACACTAAAGATGACAGCTGCTTCTTCACCACCTCACCTTCAATGCTGACAGAACCTAGGGCAGTGGATGCCAAAGCTCTCAGAGCTTTCAGTGACACAAACAGCCCTCCGCAGCACACATGCCACAGGTTCACCATTGCCACTCTAAGGGATTAACTTAATTATTCCCAGCACTTTTAGCTATGAATCAAATATTATGAGTTAAGTTGTGCACACAAAAGAAAAGGTATGTTGGAGCCCTGGTTCCTTAGAATGTGACCTCTTTGGCAATTAGAATCTCTATAAATCCAATCAAATTAAAATGAACTCATTAGGATAGACCTAATGTATCATGATTTGTGTCCTAGAAGGAGAAATTCACACAAAGACTGGCAGAGGAACAGTGTACACAAAGATATAGAGGCACAATGGGCTGAAGAGCTGTACTAAAAAGCAGGACAGGAACCTGTAATATAGGGTCCAGATCCTTCCCTCAGGAGTAATCAGCCATGCCAACACCTTAATTTAGGGTTTTCAGCCTCCAAAACCGTGAGACAGTAAAGTTGTGCTGTTTAAGCTACTTTGTTATAAGACCCCTAGCAAACTGATACACAGAATATCTTCAAACATTTTAAAGGCCTTCACAGTGGTGGTTCTCAGGTATAGCACCTTGGTATAGCACCTCAGCACAGCATATGTGAAAGCAGTTTGTAGGGTTCATACATGATTGTTCTAATTAATAATAGCTGAAGTTATAAAATATTTTGAAAGAGCTTCTTTTCCTATATGTAGGAATTGGTGAATATTTCCTATAATAAGGCCCATGACTCTCATTTACTTCAATATGATGTATTATCTAGAATGTCTTTGAAATACATAGAAAGGAAGGGACCATCCTTAAAATCGCAAATCATCCTGGATATGCTTGGTCAAGTGGTTTGCACATCTGACTAGTGTTTCGTCTGTGGTTACACAGGGGAAAATATTTGTAACTACTCTCTTTAAGAGCCAAACTAAACTTCTAATTATAGTGAACTTTTTTTTTTTTTTGAGACAGGATCTCACTTTGTAGTTCAGGCTGGCCCTCAACTCACTATGTAGCCCAGGCAAGGCTCAAACTCAGCAATCCTCCTGTCTCTGCCTTCTGAGTGCTGGGATTACAGGTGTGAGCCACCACGCCCAGCACTGTGGTATGTAGTATTGATTGCTGGTGGGCGTGAGTCACCATACCCAACATTGTATTTGGGGAGACAGGCGCCGGAACCACTGAGCTAAATCTCTGGCCCAGTGCACTTATTTTGAATAAGTTCCCTCACTTGGCATTCTGTTTTCTGATTTATTGGTTTTCTCATTCATTGCTTTGCAACACATTATCTCTTTTGCCAAATGATGAAATTTACACCAATTCAAGCAAGCTATTTCTAAAAATCTACATGATGTTAGTAACATACAGTACTGTAAGAGGAGAACAGTTTAGCTGAGCAGATATTATTGGCCCGTAATCCCAGCACTCTGGAAAGCTAAGGCATAAGGGCCAAAAGTTCAAGTCCAGCCTGGGCAACTTAATAACTTAGCTAGACCTGTCTTAAAACAAAAAAATAAAGTCTGGGTTGTAGCTCAGTTGAAAGTCCTAGAATTGATTCAAACAACATTAATTATTAATCAAAATAAATAAACTTACTTTAACAAATACCACATATTATATTGGATTTATTTTCTCCTAAGATAATAGATTTGTTTAAAATCTGAAACCTGGTGGTTAAGTTGTTCTTGCTATACCTGTAAATTTAATTAATATATTTTGAATCAAGACATTTAATGAACATATAGTCCATATATTTCCTGGTCACTACTGAATCACTGACAATTATTTTATAATGGGCTTCTAGCCAGTTTATATTTGTCATAGCTAATAAAGATCTTTATCAAGTTTTAACATTAATGGAAATGTTAAAAAAAAATCCAGCAAAGGGGCTGGAGATTTAGCTCAGTGGTTCCAGAGCCTGCCTCGCAAGCACAAGGTCCTGAGTTCCATCCCAATAACCACATACAATGCTGGGCATGGTGACTCACACCCACCAGCCATCAATATCACATACCACAGTGCCAGGTGTGGTGGCTCACTCCTGTAATTCCAGCACTCGGGAGGCAGAGACAGGAGGATTGCTGAGTTTGAGGCTTGCCCGGGCTACATAGTGAGCTGAGGACCAGCCTGAACTACAAAGTGTTCAAAAAAAAAATCCAGCAAAAACATGAAAGGGAAACTTCTTTCCAAATGAAAAAATCTTCAATATAATTTCATTAATCTCCAACATGTGCTTTGGTTATGTTAATTAGTCATATTTAATATCTTTCAACTTAAAAATCATACACACTTGTAATATGTAATATTCTGAACTTTTAGTCTTTATAAAACTTTTTATCATTTTTATAGAATACAGAGTAAGAAAAATTGTTTCTGTGAATTTTTTATTTTAGATATGAGTAAAACTCATTTTACTGAAAAATTACATTTCACTCAAAAATTCTCTTTAAAAATATTTACCTATGAAAAGCAATCAGAACTTTTCACATTGAACATGAAAAGGCAAAAATTTAATTCACTTGAAGTTAATTTCTTTAAAAGAGAATATTTCAAAATGTAAATGACAGCTTAGGTTGATTTAGTGACAACATATAAAATTAAGGGTGAAAAGTTAACATGCTTAGTTAGCCTATATTTTCTTTAATAATTTTTGAAACTTCAACTCAGAGTTGAGCATGGTGGGGGCACTTGTAATCTCAGAACTCTGGGAGACTGAGGCAGGAACATCAAAAGACTGAGACCAAGATAGGCAATTTGAATGGTTGGGGAGAACATGTTTCAAAATAAAAGTGAAAATATTAGAATATATCTCAGTGTGAACCCTCTGAATTCAATCTCATTAATAGAAAAAATCAATTGAATTTGTTTTTAATATTAAAGGTTTATATATATGTATGTTTATTTTTATAACATGACAAGAAGTTTTAAACTGCTACTGTGAACATTTCTTTAGCCCGTTTTGGAGGAGCTTGCTTAGTTTTAATTCCCAATAAATGAAATCTAAACTCTATAGACTAGTAATATATTTTACTTTTTTTTTGCCTTTGAATGTTGTAAAGTCAACTTCATGTTCTACTGAAGATTTTTATTGTATTTATATATCTTTCAGATAAAGCCAAGATCACTGCGGAAAATGTGTAGAATTGTTATTGTGCTTATTATTGTCATTAATGTTTATATTACAAACTCAATGTACTTTATACTTTCTGACATTCAACACTGATAGTTATGAACTTAAATAAAACAATCAGTTTACAGTGATAAAAACATTCAAAGCTAAATGATGAAAATAGAAACAGAGGCGCTCAGCTGAGCAGTGATGACAGGCATGAGAGCTCTCCCCCCTGACCTTTTACCAGCCTCCTGGAAGTTCTCATGTTCTTAGATTTTTAAAAATGTTATTACAATAGTAATTGTTTTAACATTAGATTAGGATAACTTTGTACATGCATTTCCCCTCTTTTCCTCAAATGCCTTGGGGTGAAGAAAATTAGCTATATTTGTAAAATGAAATGCAATTAAAATATTTTCAAAAAGATTTTTCATGGCATTCTAGAAGTCATGGAATTCATGACATGTAGAAATCAGAGAGGGTGAGAATGATAGATACACAAGGCTAGAAAGCATCACAGCTCCACACACACACACAGGGGATGGAGGATTGCCAAGCTGCGTGGAACTTGGCTATATATATATATATATATATATATATATATATATATGTATGTATGTATGTATGTATACCAACCATCACACTTGTAAAAAATAGGAATAAACTCAATAAAGATACTTTTAAATCAGTAACAACAGAACTTCAAATTACCTTGCAAAGGATCTTAAAAGAAGTGAGCGATCTTGTATGAGAACTATGGTACTTAAGAGTATAAAATATATTTGAATATACTATAATAGGGAAAATCTTCACTACAGTGCCAGATATGAATAAGCAATTATAAAAATATACCAATTTTTCTAAAATTAATCTACAAAATTAATTTTAAAACTATGACAATTTTCCCAGGCGTGGTGGCTCACCCCTGTAATCCCAGCACTCGGGAGGCAGAGACAGGAGGATTGCTGAGTTCCAGACTTGCCTGGGCTACATAGTGAGCTCAGTGCCAGCCCGAACTACAAAGCGAGACCCTGTCTCAAAAAAAAAAAAAAAACTATGACAATTTAAAATTCAAGCACATGATTCTTGAGGGCATCTGACACAGACATATAAGAATAGCTAAACATTTTCTTTTGGAAGGACTCTGAAGGGGGCTTAGCCTACAGAGGATAAAATTTAGATAAAATTATAGCAATTATATGAATAATGATACAGGAAAAGATTAATAGAACAAAATAAAGTGATATTTTTCCTCAAGAGACCATCTTATATCGTATAATGGGGAAATTATCTACTGTTACAAAATCAAATTTCGATCTCATATCACATATGAAAGTATATGAATGTATGATTTAAAACCTACTTTAACAATTGAAACCACAGAGCTGTTAAAAGACAGAGCTAGGCATGGTGCTGCAAGCCTGAAACCCCAGCACCCAAGGGTGAGGCAGGAGGATTTTGAACTCAAGGCCAGCCTGGGCTACATAGCAAGTTCAAGAACCACATGGGTAACAGAAGGAGACGTGACCTCAAGAAATGAAGAAAATTAACATCAGAAGACAATGGGGGAGGTGTTTTGGGAGTGGGAAAAGCAGTGTCTCTCAAATATATACAAATTGTACAAGAAAATATGCTCTCTATGAACATCTAGATATTTTAAATTGCTTATTACTGACAGTTTCATTATTTAGCCTAGCAATTCTCTGACCTAAAATGCCTTAATTTGATCTTTTACATTTTAAAATTATTGCTGCATTTTGAAACTGTAGATAAAACTATATATTCTCTAGTACATCTGTTCTACTACAGATCCTTGTGGGAAGAATCACAGCTATTCTCTAGTAGCTTTCTCTTTATAGAATTTTAAATCATGGCTAAATTGTTCTGGTTTCCTTAGATACCAACTGGGCCCATCCTACCTACCTCTTGTTAAATTTACTCAAAACTTAGAACCTTAATTAACACAGCTTTTCTTCTATCCTGCCCTGAGTTTTGAGAAGATTTACCAGTACATGTAAAATTCTTCACTCATTGTCTGCATTGGGTCTTATGTTAAATAATGACAGCTATTGTGAAATTAAAAATATTCAAAGGAAAAGAGGGTTAGGGGTAAGTAATGAGGGGAAGGAAAAAAACCTGATGTTAAAAAAAGGAAACAAAACCTATGTATATGGGGCAGGGGGGCGCTGCAGAGTGAGGAAAGGAACGGGTCAAATGAGAATTAAGTTGTGTCATATACTGGTAAAAATTCAGTGTTGAGTGTGATCATGATATGTGCATAAAATGCACCAATAAAAACAATTAAAAAATAATGGCAGCTATGTAACCCAGCTTCCCCTTGCCATAACTACTATGTGAGATAAACCAACTTATAAAAAGTTAACTTACTAACTTTCAGGAGCAGTGGAAGTTCGATTCCATAGTCAGGTGGCCCCATGAGTCTCGAGCTTGTGGCGAGACAGCACGTGATTATGGAGAGTACATGACAGAGCGAAGCCACTCACCACTGACCAGAAAGGAAGCAAAAGGTTCCCCTCCCTGAGCGCACACTCAGTGGCTGGAAAGCCTCCCACCACATCCCGTCTCTTAGTTTCATTGCTTCCCAATGGCACCAATCTGGGGACCAAATCTTTAATATATGAATCTTGAAGGACATTGAGACCCAAACTATAGCAGTATAAATTATGGGTTTCTACTGCTCACTTGCATGACACAATCACCATGAAAGTAGGTCTTAAAGTAATAACAAACCTGGAACAACTATTTGCAAAATGACACAACACTGGCTGAGCATGTTCGAAGGGATTAGCCTACAAAATAGATATAATGTTTCTATTCTTATTTTACAGATAAGGAAACTGAAGCTTTGAGACTTTCAATAATTTATTCATGTTCACACAGTGGAAAAGCTGGGAGAGAAGCCAAGCAGTCTGCCTCCACGGTGTGGACTTCACACCCCAGAATAAAACCAACAAGCCCTTTATTAGTAGAAAATTTTTACCGGACAACAGACTCACAGAAAGCACCCATGAAGGAGTTTTTATTTTCCTGTTTATTATTACCACTTACCACAAAAGATCTTCAGCACATCTTCTTTCCTACTACCTATAGTAGAATCAAAAGTTTTCTTTCAATTTTCAGTAGGGTCAGAACTTAGTTCGGAAGAGATTCATAATCAAATAAATGAGAGAGGATTTACTGAGACTGTTGCAATAGGCCACCCTTCAGTATTCTTTAAAATCGCTAATCATGATCTAAGCATGTTTGCATTCATGCTTAGTAGTCTCACCTACTCTGGAGGCTGAGACAGGAGGATTACTTGAGCCCAGGAGATCAAGACCTCCCTGAGCAACATAGTGACACCCCATCTGAAAAATGTATAAACCATTAGTCGTTCCAACTAAAAATCAGATGTGGTCTGTGGTCTTCCATTTTGGGTCTGATTTAACTTCTTATCCCTCTGCTAAATTCAATGTCCTCACCTGAAGTCAAGGTCATAATTCTTCAACTTGATTTTCTTCTGCTCATTTACGTGCTGAATAGCTACCTGGAAAGCCATTTTCAGAGGTTGTCTCTCTCCTGCCAAGGAAAGACTTCTGTTGCAAAAGGCTCACATTACTTCAGATTGCACTGATGTGTTACAGCCATAAACTGTGTAGAAAGAATTCAGAAAAGAAAATGCTTTGGAGGTACTGCGGTAGTGACACGGGACTCCCACAGAGACTATACAGTGATCGCAGAAGCACATTGTTTATTCTTGTGATTAGAGTGACAGGGTAATATTTTATCTGGTTTTACAGAGTGTACTACATGACAATAAGAAATCTGAGCAAGGTGCTGATAGCAGCTACTGCATGTATTAGGCTTCAACACATTTTCTCTTTTATTCATTCACTGGATTTTAGATACTCAAATCTAAAAGGGCCTTGAAGTGACTATTGGGCCTTTCTCTTGTCTTAAAATAATTCTACAATGCTGCTCATTTATCTACATATTTATTACAGGGGAAGTTTTAGAAATTCCAGTCACTGTTTCAGATGCGAGTGCTTCAGTTAACACTGCATTTACCTTCTACCCACCACCTAAAATTGGTCCTCCCTTTAGTGAAAGCTCAGAGCAAGTTGATCCCATATGATGACTACACTTGAGCAGATATTTAATTTTTACAGTGTTTACCAGATTTGACAAAAACTGGAAAACAATTCGGAGAAAGGAATGAGATAGATGGAAAGCTCAGCTTCTGCACTCACCAAATGAGTCCTGCTGATTTCAGCAGTGCGGGTGTTTCATCCTTTTTCAGTCCCACCCATTTCAAAGCTACTGATGCCCACTATTGTCAGGTGGTTCTGTTTCTTTTAAATAGACAGGGAATATCTACTTGAGAATGTCTTTGTGAGTTATTTCTCAGAGCAGTTTCACAAAGACATAGATCTAAAGAGACTTTCAGCGGTACAGATCAGTCAAGGTTTTATGTCTTACTGAATTGGATGTGCTGTTCCTGACAACAAATATAAGGGTAATGGTGTTGTGCTTGACACAGCTCTTGCCTCTTTATCGGTATAGTGAAAAAGCTGCCCTTGAAGCTGCCTAAATCTACACAGTCAAAAAGGATCAGAGTAGAGACACAAATTCCTCTAAACTTGAAATGGAAGTGAGTGTGCTTCCAGTATCTGTTAACTGCCTAAACCAAGTAAATCATTTCAGAGGCAGCTCTCAGCACTCCATCAAAATGACAGGGGTGGGGAGGGAGCAAACTAGGAACACACTTACAGCTTCGTTGCTGTTGACTAGATAAACAGCCTTCATCACTCAAAGTGATGGAACCAACCAGGAACAGAAGTAGAACGTTTATGTACCAATGAATTAGTAGGATTGAAGCCTACTAGAAGAATGGGAAAAAACAGAATTGTAGGAATACAATCTAACACTATTCTGTTTCCATCATTATTTTTCCAGTGCTAGGTCACTCCCAGATCTGTCTGACTCATTTCGTATGTCCTTTTAGTGTGACTGCAAACTGTGCATGAACCTACTAAATACTTATCATATATGGGCCAAGTAACATGCTGGGTACTTTACTTAGAATGATCTCTTTTAAATTGTCCAGTGATATTGTGCTGTAACTTTTATTATCACTGTCTTAAGAATGAAAAATCTAAGTTAACAGAGGTTAAAAATATAATTTCACAACTCCAGAACTAGTAAGGAATAAGGTGAGAATCCAAACCCTCATCTGTCTAATCCAAAACCATATATTTTAATCACTTAAAATGTCCAAATAAGGCTTCTTAAAGTTTTATATATGATAATATATTCTTGAATAAGATGAGAAAATAAAGTAGGGTTTAAAGTGTCTGTTGTGACTTTTCAGACATAATGTGATTATAATTATCTCCTTTTAAAAAAGAAGTAAGCCTGTGACTATGCTTAGGGTTAAGTATATGTGCACAATTTAATTAAAATGTACAATAAATCATGAAAAATTAACGTTAGACATCTCAATCTGGTATAAAAAAAGTTTTTGTAAAAATTTGACTCAGTTGTTGGATTCTATAATTGTAGATCTAAGCCACAAAAGCCTTGAATATGTTTTGCTAGAACATAAGACAGAAGGAAAGAATTCCAAGTTCTCATGTAACAGCTTTGGATGAAAGAATGATGTCTTTCAATACATAAAATAATAGACCTCAGATTACAAAGGAAACAAGTAAGAAACCTAGAGCCAAGTCTAACTTCCAGGTACAACTGGGTGAATGCAAAAAGTACTGAGAGATCTGTAGCAGCAAATATTTTTCATATCATATGATATGAAAAAATACATTATTTTCTATTAGTGACAAAATTGCAGAAACTTCTAATAATTATGTGCTGTGTGACTAACAATCATATTGGAACATGAGGCTGATTTTATATCTTAGAAAATAAAGATGCACATTTTTCCTGCCCACATTCAGCTAGAGGAGTGATGGAAAATCTTTTAACAAACAGCCAGCTGCAGCACACACGTCACACATTTGCCACCAATGACTGAGGCGATTCAAAAGGTAGATTAGGACCCTTGTTCCAATTAATGAAAGCCATGAGCAGTAACTTAGAGAAGATGCCCTTGAAGGCTGAGACTTAGTCAGGGACTGGGATCGGTGTGATGCCTCTCTTGCTTATATGAGGAATACTGTGAATATTGAGTGAAAGCTGAAAAGCCAAAAAACAAAAAAGGAAGGCTCAGAATTTAAGCCCTTCCCACATCTATTCCATGGGAGGGTCCAGATTATGAGTTACCAGGTTTAGAACCTCAATAACAAGCGGTACCAAAATAAGCAGGCTACTCCTCTTAAAGTTTCATCATGTGAAATACCAAAATCAGATGATGACTAAAGAACTTTTCAATAGATTTTTTTTATACCACTTCTCAGGAAATAATGATAGTTAAGGTAATTCTTGTATAAGAATAAGTGAGTTGAAACTACAAACAAATATGAGTTAAATAAGTAGAAATGAAGGGAAAAGTCAGCAATATACAGTATGACTATTAATAAAGTGGAAAGAATGACACAATTATAAAGTCACACTTTTGCAATCAACACTAATAATAGCTATATCTTAGAATAATCAAATGGGTGAATAAAAAGTGAAACAATTATCAATAACATACACATAGAATCAAATCATTGCCCCATAGTTTACTTACTAATTATACAATTTTAAGGGAATGATAGTACAATGACTAAGCTAAAAGACGATGTTAGTCAGTATCACCAATAATGGAGCACACTGATAACTACATGCCTCAGACCGTGATAGAAAGAGAACTCAGCATTATTTACAGGTCAATTCTCATAAGCAGAAAATCTTCCAAAAAACCAAATGTGTGCCTGGAATCTACTCATGAGGAAAACACTGGAAAAACTAAAATTGAAAGGCATTTATACAAGCAAATAATCTCAACTTTGGTTTCTTCATTCTTTCCTTTTTTTCTTCTTTTTAATGCTCTATGTTTAAAGATATTTTAGTTATATGTAGAATTCTGGGTTGAGAGAAACTCTAAAATTTTTAGAAAATTAAAGATAATTTGTTATATGATTTTATTGGGCATATGAAAAAGGAATAGAATGATAGTTTTAGAACTGTGTAAGAATGTGCTATTAAATTTTATATAGCTGGCACATAAGCAGATAATGAAGATTTGGAATATCTGCCATTATATTAGTCTTCAAACATTGCTGTAACAAATGATTAAAAATATGATAGCTTAAATAATCTAAATATATTCTCTCACAATTCTGAAGGTCCATTGTCTAAAAGTTGCCTAAAATTAAGGTGTTGTTGGCTTTCTTTGTGCAGGTTCTGGGAGAGAATCAATTTCTTTCCCCTTTTCATATTTCTTGAAACTATTCACACCATACTCTTTAGCTCATAACTCCCATCCTCCATCTTGATAGTTGTCCAGAATCTCTCTTCCTTTGCCATCTTTCTGGTTCTTCCTCTTCTGTCTTCCATATTTAAGGACTCTCGTGATCCTATGGAGCTCAAGCAGATAATGGTACTATCACTGTATGTCAGATCAGTTGATTAGCAAGTTGATTTTTATCTGTAACTTTAAAGTGAATTTCTTGCAGTATCTAAGGGTGTTGCCTCCAGAAATAGAATCTGACAATTAGGAGGGGTCGCTAGTAAACTAAGAGAGGATGCTTCTCTAATGGAGTTCTTTGGGTGTCAATAATCACTTGGTGGAGCAATACATTGAAATTAGATACCTGGAATGAAATGCCTTGGCGGGTTATGATGCAGACTTTTAAAATTATAAAGGAGGCTCTTTCTACTGGATCTTTCCTTTGCCTAGTAGGAATCTCTTCTTTTTAGCCTCCCTAATCTGAGTTCTAAATATTTACCCAAGTTCAACTTGGTTCTTCTTTATCACAGAACATTTTTTCCTATTGCAGGCCTGGACAATTTTTTGGGTTTTTTTTGTTTTTGTTTTTGTTTTTGTTTTTTTTTGAGACAGGGTCTCGCTTTGTAGTTCAGGCTGACTCTGAGCTCACTATGTAGTCCAGGCAAGCCTCAAACTCATCAATCCTCCTGGCACTGCCTCCCAAGTGCTGGGATTACAGGCCTGAGCCACGATGCCCGGCACTGTGGTATGTGGTTCTGATTGCTGGTGGGCGTGAGTCACCACGCCCAGCATTGTGTGTGGTCACCGGGATCGAACTCAGGACCTTGCACTTGTGAGGCAGGCGCCAGAACCACTGAGCTAAATCTCCGGCCCTGGACAGTTCTGTTTTTGACAAATACCCAACAGATTTCCTTTATAATTATTCTAGTTCATTGTCTACTATCGGTTTGTTTTTTTAATCACTGTCACTACTTCCATTTATTAAGCACTCACCATGGGTTGGATTTTGTATTAAATGTACGTCCTCTCATTTATTGTTTGCGAATCCCTCTCAAGGTCGTCATCATTAGCTTCAGTTACTCAGGATGAAATATAAGTCTGAGACCCACGTTCAGGCATAATGGGGATGTAGAGACTGGAACCCAAATCTGTCTGACATCCCTGCTGCTTCTGACCCCTTTGCTGTACTGCTCCAAAAGTTGCTTCTTTGGTTCTTAGGTAAC
>PVIC010050844.1:0-12668 GCA_004025085.1 Thryonomys swinderianus
ATCCCCTTGCAAGGTAGTGAGTTTCCTGGTAACAAAGATAATCAAACAGGGTGACTGACAAGAAGCAGTGTGGTGCAGAGGTCATGAGAACTCAAGCGACAATACTGGAATAACCCTTGGGAGGTGCTGTCACCATTAGGGACGGGATCCCTTGAGTCCCTTTTCTCGCCTGCGCCCGCACTGCATCTCTGGAGCACTGGGAAGAAACAGGCTGCTGGTCCTTCCTTGATGGCCGTGCCTTGTGCTCTGCTAACCAATCCTGTTTCATTGCCGGTGTTCATAATATAATTCCAAAGAACCCGGCCCGAGGCGGTTGTTCTTTGGTATTTCTTTGTCATTAATTTAGCTCTTCTTCCCCAGCTGAAGAGCATTTTTACTTAGCACAAGTTCATTAATTCTCTCCTACCCTAGTCATTCTGGAAACACAATTTAAACAGCATTAATCCAGTATTTAGTAAGAAAATGGAGTTTTATAATGGGAAACACTCAGTTTAAGTGTTAATCCTTTTTTCCCTTTCTTACCATATATATATAATTTCAATTTAACGACAAGTCACCATCACTTGTGTTGGAGGAAGTTTAAGAAGAAAGGGGGTATTGGGAGTTTAGCTGGGCATTGGTGGGGACATAGGCTCCAGGCCACAAAGGGGTTCTTGTAAGAGCCTAGGGCTTAGCTCTGAGCCACAGTCACTACATCATCCAGGCTGGGCTGGAACTCGCAGCCCTCCTGACTCAGCCACCCACCATGCAGGGAAGGCAGCTACGTGCCACTGTGCCAGCTCCATGGTGCCTTTGTATGTGGTGCCCTGTGCGCCTGTCAGGCAGAGGATCTGACTGATCACCCTTGACCCTAGGGTTTTCAGTCAGGGGTGATGCTGGACAGAGTTGGAAGAGATTTCTGGGTGGGGCACAGAAGCCCAGGCATCTGCTGGGTGGAGACAGGATGCTGCTGTCCCACATAGGGCAGCCCATGGTGTACAGTCTGACCCGAAACACTGAGGGGACCCTGACCCCCACGTCCTCTGCTCTCCTCTTCGTGGGAGTCTAGTGGGAGGAAATGGGGTAATGCCTAGTGACGTTGATAGGACCTCCCTTGTGCCAGCATTTGACATGGGCTACAGTTGGGAAACCAGGTTTTTTTTTTTTTTTTGAGACAGGGTCTCGCTTTGTAGTTCAGGCTGGCCCTGAGCTCACTATGGTGCCCAAGCAAGCCGCCGCGAACTCAGCAATCCTCCTGTCTCTGCCTCCCGAGTGCTGGGATTACAGGCGTGAGCCACCACGTCCGGCATTGTGGTATGCGGTGTTGATCGTTGGTGGGCGTGTCTCCATGCCCAGCATTATATGTGGTTACCAGGGATGGAACCCAGGTCCTTGCGCTTGCGAGGTAGGTGCCAGAACCACTGAGCTAACCCTCCGGCCCGGGAAACCAGGTTTTAATGTGCACCTGGAGCTGATTAGTTTGTGGGGCTTTGTGGATGCCTCTACTAGAAAGGATTCTCATCTTTTTTCCTAAGGATAGTGTGGACCCGGCCCAGGGGCACTTGGTTGCGATTACGCTCGAGATCTTCCTGCCTCAGCCTCTCAGAGTGTTGAGATTATAAGTGTGCACAACCACCTGTGGCTGTGTCTCATACAAATTTTAAAATTTACATTTATGGTCAACATTTGAAACTCCAACGATAACCCATGACAAATGTTAAGTCCTGCTGTCCTTGAACGTGACTATCTGGTTAGCCTGAAACTCACATTATGGCAAGGCTGAGACTCCTCTGGGCAGATGGCACCCCTTCCTTGGAGGCTGAATTTGCCCCATTGCGAGCCATCACTTCAGAGTCTTGGCACAGAGCCCGGGCAGCAGCTGTGCCCCCCATCACCTGGCTCGTATCCCATGTCCTGTGCCTTTCTGCCCCAAGGAACCTTGTTCTATCAAAGCACTTTCATGCAGCTCATCGAGGAGAAGTCAGGGCAGGATTATCATGCCCACATTCCAGAAAAGGGGGAAACAGGGGCTCAACTAAGCAACTTGAGCCCTGTAGAGGGGTGTGTCAGATGCTTGAGCTTGGACTTTGGCTGGGGACAAATGATGAGAACTTGGGAACGTCCTGTTCCCTCCTCAGGGTCCTCAGGCCCCAAACAGTAAAGAGCAAAGAGTTCAAAACCTTTATGGGTTTCTAAAATTCCAAAAAACGTGAGACCCAAACACACTTGTCAACTAGCCCTAACCCTAATCCTAATCCTAACCAGCAGCATCATCATTTTAAAAACAGAAGGCACATTCCGACTATAAATGAAGGAACGCTTCATCTCAGTGTGAAGGACAGTCCTGCTTAGGGGTGCGAGGGAATCTGCGTGCATGTATGTCTCTGAATTTCTTTCACCCAGCAGATCCAGCGACTGGTACGTGAGGAGTCACAGGGTTGGGCTGGCGAGTCTCTCCAGTTTCAGTGTCTCAGTTCTTTCCTTCTTCCAGTGCTCTAGTTCACTGAGTCCTCCAGGGGGTGTGAGGATACCAGAGAGGGTGCTGCTCGGTCACTGTGTCCCTGTCTTTCTGATCTCCATTCTGGTCCTGTCTCCAGAGCCTCTGGCATAGAGGAGAGAGAATAAATTGGCTGGTAGCAGTTTCGAGATTTTTCCGGAGGTGGGAGGTCTTTCCTTTGACCCATGGAGCCTCCGTGGGATCAGGCTGTGGTTACGGCTTTTCATGAAGGTGACACAAAAGCAGCGGGACCTTCTGGGCCTTGGGAAGCCCGGATCCTGCAAACCCTTGGAGAAAAGCACAGTGTGAGTTAGGGGTCAGGTGGCAGTGGCTGAGTTCCAGTTTGTCTGTAAATAAGTTGTACAACCCTGTGCAAAGCGTGTCTTCTCACCACATCTGTGTTTCCTTCTCTCTGAGGCATGGGGATTGGATTGTTGATGCTGAAATTCCTTTTTAATTCTGACATGCTATGAGTCACCTGATTTAATTCAGAAAATCAAAGTAAAAGTGGGGAAGGCCCTGAAATGTCATTTGGTGGAAATACCTTTCTGTTACTGGCTCTGTTCACATAAATTCAGATGGAAGCTACTCAGCCACCAGCTTTGAGGAGCACTAGATTGTCTGTTCCCAAGAGCAGCATTTGCTCCAGGAGGGGCAGGGCAGGGAGTTGGGGAGCAGTCCAGGGGTGTTTTTCATGGTTAGGAGAAGCCTCCTCCTTTCTTGCAACTGTGATGGTTTCCTGGGTCAGTAGTTCTCACAGCAAGGAAGAGGGTGTGGTTCTTACTGTCTTTGTCTTTCTTTAAAACTTCCGGTGAGGTAGCAAATGTTGACAACTTGGGAATATTTTTCCTTTGGAATGGCAGGGAATGAGGGGTAGGAAAAGGTGTGCGAGACTCAGAGGTCCTCTGGAAGTCAGGGTGCAGTAACCCAGAGCGGCAGCACAGTCTGAAGTCCCCTCTGCATCTTGAATCTTTCCAGTAATTTCCTATCCAGCGCTTACCTAGACTTGAGTTTGTGGTGTGAAAAGGGTCTTGGTATTTATGGGAAAAACTCTTTATTCTTTGGCATAACACTGAGTTGTTGGTCTTTTGACCTTCTCAGAATCTCCGTTCCGTGCTTTTAGAGATTGTTTCTGGTTCTGACTTCTGCAACCACTCAGAATATAGTCTGTTTCCTTCTAGCCGGGCACAACAGGACACATCTGTGATCCCAGCACTCTGGGAAGCTGAGGCAAGAAGATTGCAAGTTCAAACTGGGGCAACATAGCGAATTAGTGAGACCCTGTCTTAACATAAACACATCAACAAAGAAAGGACTGGGGATATAATTTAAGGTGAGAGCTCTTGGTTCAGTCCCCAGTAGCAGCGCGCGCGCGCACACACACACACACACACACACACACACACACACACACACACACACACACACACACACGTTTGTTACTTCTCAGTTTTTCGGACCTACCCTGCATCTTTCTGTTGGCTAAGAGTTCTTTTCCTTCTCAGTTATTTCTTATAATTTCTAGATCTCATCACCCAGGTCCTCCTTGGGTTTCACCCTAATCTACTCACTTAACAAATGATGGAGTGATGAAGTGGTTAAAAAAGAGACTCAGGATGAGGCAGACAGCTGGAAGCCAGGGGTAGGCTGAACCCCAGTTCTATGACTGAGTAGGTGATGACTTTGGACAAAGTGATCTTTTCAATTCTCAGTTTCTCTGTCTGTTGAATGAAATAATGGCTTTTTCATGAAGTTTATTGGTAGTTAATAAAGAGAACACTTGGAACGTGAATTGGCACATTAGCATTGAGGAAATGTTAGTAATTACTACAGTGACAAAAAGGGGGGAAAAAGAATGATCAGTACATGGACTGTAGATCATGGAGCCCTTGAATGTTTTTGTAGGAAGTGACGTTCAGGCTGTGATTTTCCAAGTGAGTAGAAAGTGGTGAAGAAGAAGGGAGAGGAGAGTGGGCTGAGTAGAGGGAAGAGCACATGCAGAGGTCCTGAGTGAGAAGGTGCTCAGCTTGGTGGGGTGGAACCAAGGGGGGGGAGCAGTCAGAGCCATGTGCCGCAGTTGTGCCAGGCTTCACGGGACAGTTCAGACAATCTGGGCCCCCAAGTGATGGCCACTGAGGGGCTTCAGGGAGTAGAGAACGGTGGTCATTTGTCTTTTCAGAGCATTCTAGTCACTCTACTGATTCTGTGTAAAATTTCAAGAGGCCACCATCTTTTAATTGGTATGTCCTTAGTGACACTCCCAAGGGTTACATTCGGTGGTTTTTGAAACCCAGGGGCTGTGTCCAGGCTTTTGTTCCTTAAGGCCTTGCTTTCGCTCATTGGGCTTCAGCTGCCTGCAGAATTAAACAAAAAAACCTTACGGCATTATCTCACACTGATGAATGGAAATTCTCTCAGGTAAAAACCTTTGGATCCCACACGCACCAACTCTAACAGCACAGTGTCAGGCACAATAACCTGTGGTGGGGTGATGGCTTGGGGCTGGGTGATTTCCAACAGTCCTGAGATCCTAAGGCCTCCTACCTCTGCTCTCAGCCATGGATGCTATAGTTATGTGTCACCGGACCCTGCCAGGGCCTAGAGAGATCTTTGAACGTGCACACACGCACACACACACACACACACACACACACACAAATGGAGGTAGATAGAGGCACATGCATACAATCTCAGCATCAGTAACCTATCCAGACTTTTCCTCATAGTGTTTCTGTGTTACCCACAGACCTATACAGGTCATTTCTTTTCAGCTTTATTGAGGTGCAATTGACAGAGCTCTTTATTTTCAAGATGTGCAACGCTGTGTTTAGGTATTAACACATAAACACTGAGACATAGTCACAGCTTACTACCACATTCATTTAACCTAGTTACTTTTTTTTCTTTTTTATGGTAAGAACATTTAAGACGTATCTTCTTGGAGGGAGGACAATCAACATGTGTTATTCATTATAATAATAAGAAAAGCTTAATCCCTTAGGAACTACTTTCTCCAAAGATTTCAAGTGTACATTTAAATATTGTTAAGCATGGTCACCAGACTGCCGAACTCGTCTTGTGTACCTGAAGCTTTGTACCTTTTGTTATCTGCTCCCTCAACTCTCCCTCCTCCCCAGAGTTCCTGTCTTGCTCTCTGGTGTTCACCTCTTGAAGACGTGCGTGTAAGTAAGAGCAAGTGGCTCTTGTCTTTCTGTGCCTGTTTTGTTTCCCTTAACATTCCGTCCTTTGAGTTCATCCATGTTGTCACAAATGCAGAATTCTCTTCCCCCTTTCTAAGAGTTGAATTATAGTCCACTGCATTTGTACATGGACAACAGTTTCTGTATCCACTTACACATTGGCATTTACATTTCCTTCTCTTCGCTACTATGATTAGCACTATAGTGAGCAAGGGAATGAAACTATTTCACTGAGACCCTGGTTTTAGATCCTGGATACAGTGGGGCTGCTGGATCACATGATAGCTCTACTTTTAATTGCTTAAAGAATCTCTGTGCTGCTTTTTATACTGGCTGTGTGATCTACATTGCTATAAACAGTACACCTACGCTTTCCCCCACAACATCTTTTATCTTTTTGATAATAGCCTGCTGACCAGGTTTCCTGTCGATCTGGAAAAGCCATTTCTCCATCCTCTGCTTCCTCTTTGGTTCTGATGAACTCCCTGGGGTTAAAGTTCTGGGCTTTGACTGCTCAGAGTGGACGTGGGTGAAGGAGTGGTGTGCCCTCAGGGGGCAGTGAAACTCAGAATTCTGGGCCCCACCCAAGACCCCAGAGTCACAATCTAATGAGATCCCCTGGGGACTTGTATGCACATTGAAATCTGATGAACTGTTTCCTAGCTTGGCAAACACGGCAGAGCAGGGGCTCCAAGTCCAGCAGCTCTGTTGGATGTTTTGCTTTCATGTTGCATACAGAAGGCTTTCCTGGAAGGAAAAGCTCCACTATAAGGGCGTGAGTCAGGTCCATGGTATCTCACTGTGCTGGAGGATCTAATCTTCCCTCCTGGCCTCCTGTGTGGCTACATTTCTCCCCTGTGATCTTCTCACATACACTTCCTCTTTTTTAGAAGTTTGTTTCCCACTTCCCTTCCTGTACCTGGTAAAATTCTGTACCACTTTTGGAATGCTCAGCTTTATCTTACATCTCTTTTTGGCTCCATATTTACAACAAATGTCTCTCTCTAGTACTAACTGTCTCCTTCCAACACTGAACACTTGGAATTATATGCTCTAGATCTACTTTCTCCAAAGTGTTGTAGACTCCCAAAGGTATTATTGCCTGTCACTAAGCAAGCAAGCAATAAATACTCATTACAAATAAGTGATATAGGAAGCTTGTTCAAGGAGGAGTGAGTGGAGGTTGTTTGCTCATTCTGCAAGCATTTCCTGAGCATGTATATGCTTGGCAGCGTGGTGGGTCGTGGGAACACACATAGTGCAGGCCTGTGTTCTGACTTCAGATGCTTAGACTGGCAGGTGGAGATGGACAATGAACTCACTCCTAGGAACATGCAAGAGCCCAAGTGGTAAGACACAGATGAAAGGTGATTGTATGGCCTCCTTCAGTTGACTGGCTAACTGCTCAGCCAGGGCTCTGGACTACTCTTTTTGTCTTCCTATATGCCATTAGTTCTTTCAAGAAGTTTTTTCAGGAGCCATCCTTGGCTCAATGGGCAGTATGAATTTTGATTTCTTCCCTTAATTTCCATGAATACATTTCTCAGACATAGATAGTAGTTTTTAAAGATTGAATCTTTGTGCCTTGATTTCTGTTTTGCACAATGTACCTGTATTTCAGTTCCCTACTCTTCAATTCTTCCCAGAAGTCAGATAAAGAATAAACCCTGAAACACAGACAAAACAAAACTTTGAATAAGGAAAATCTTCAGTAGTAAGCATTACTTTCCTTCCCTTTTTTCTCCTTTGCTCATTTTATTCTGGCTCCTCCTCCTTCCTTCCATTTCTTGAGTGGTGCTTGGGGCATCACTCAATATAGTCTGTCTTCATGCATGGCTTATCATCTGGTGGAGAAAACAAAGATCCAGCAAAGAGTGAAACAGACTGATGGAAAGAGTAAATTGCCCTGGGAGGATATGAGATGTGTTTCCTAATCTAAAATTGTTACCAGAGTTTTAGGACTAAAGTCCTGGCTCCAGGGGTCCCAAGAGAATAGGGTTGGCCACCAGTCCTCAAAAGCTAATCAAGAAGGCAAGTTCATCATGTAGAACTCATCAGGCAATTTAAGTTGTTTGGGCTTGATTCTGGGGGAAGTAGATAATGAAAGATGTTAAAGTGAGTACTGATGTGATCAGACTTGAGTCCTGGTAAGATCACTAGTGTTGGAATAAGTGTGAGGGTAACATAAGGGAACTATTGTCCTTGCTAAGGGAAAAGATATCAATGTTCTGAGACTGCTATTGAACAACACAGGGTGCACACTCACACCAACTGTTCATAGCAAGGAGAAACAATCGCACAGGGATTTAAGTAAACTTGATCACTAAGTAAATTCAATTGGTATGTGGAAGGGCTAGATTTTGAATCAGGCTTTCTTTATACTCCTTTTTAGTAAGTGTTTAGCCTTCCCCTGGGTCTTGTTTCCTATTTACCCCTCAGTGGTACAGAAAATTGGTACCAGGAGTGGGGTCATTGCTGTTTTTAGGCTCTTCTCTTTGAAGTTGTGGGTGTCAAGTATTTTGTCCCAGTGGCAAGAAAATGGCTAATACAGTACTTAAAAAAGCAATGGAAAAGTGACAATATGGACAATTGACCTGAGCCTCAGTATTCAGGAGGTCTAAGGAGTGGTGGGCATGTAGTCAACTTGGTAGCCTTCACCCATCTAAAGAGAGGAGTTTCTATTTTTGTTAGTACATAACATACTGATTACATTCATTGTGGAAAGTTGGGTTTTAATGTCTTTTGAGCAAGATTTAATTGATCTTTTCCTAGAACATGATCTATTTCAATGAATTTTTTTCAAATTTATTATTGTGGAGTTGTACACAGTGTTCTCTATAGTAAAAACATTTCTCATTTCTTGTAGTTTTTTTTATTTGATCAAGCATTTTCCTGATCTGTCTTACAAGTATTTAAAAAAATGTAAAAATTTTTTGGATGATTTGATTAATTAAATTTTGCTTTTAGATATATCTGTTTTGCTTAGTTCGCTCTTTTCCTAACATTTTTCATAAGTTAGCAGTTCACTTATTTTTACTTTTTCATTTTGAGTAATGATACATATGAATCTACCAATTGAAATATATGTTTAGTGTTGAGCACCTCCCATATATTTCAATGTGCAGTAATCTTAAATTTTATTATCTTAAAAATAATTTGCAATGGCTGGGCATGGTGGCTCACACCTGTAATCCCAGCACTCAGGAGGCGGAGGCAGGAGGATTGCTGAGTTCGAGGCTTACCTGGACTACAAAGTGAGACCCTGTCTCAAAAACAGTTATTTGGGAAAATATTAGTAATTTCAAAGAAATTGATATTTTAAATGCTAATTTCTGAATTTTCTTCCATTATGCCCTGAAATGTGATCTATCCATTTTTTAAACCAGTGTATTAAGGTATTTGTTATAGCTGAGTAAATGATTATTTTTATGACTTTTGGGAGTGCTGGAAGTAAGCTGTATTCTACACTTGTAAAGCACCCAGTTTAAATCAACATAATTAATTTAAATTAGATATTTTCATCCTTTCAAATTTTTGCTCATGTTTACAGTCAGGAGTTTAGGTATTTTAAATTATTTCACTACTAACTTTTCTCTATGTAATATCATTATTTCAAAGAAATTCTTATGTAATAAAAATGAATATCTTTCCTTATGTATTTTTCCTTTATAACATGATTTATTTTCCTTAAGCCTTCTTTTTTGAGCTTTGAGTCCTACTTTTTCTCACAAAATTATTATGAACCTGATTTCAACCTATGTAAATTGTGTGTCATAGTTTTCCCCTTGTTTAATTTTTAAACCTGTTTGGTGTGTCTGTGTATATATAGTAATCCATTTTAGGGAGAGATCTTTTCACTAAACAAAATTTGCATGTGTGTTTCAGAATTTTTTTTGGCTATGTAAGATAGTTTTAAACTTGATTATATTTATTCTAAATGTATAATTCAGACTCTTAAAACTTTATATTACTTTATACTTCCTTGTTTTATTATTTTCTGTGTTTTATGAAGTATATGTTGTTATTTTTTCATGGTGTTTTGAGTAGTTATAGTCTATTTGTGAATACTTTAATAATTTTATCTACAGCTATCTAGTTTTCAGTCAAGTAAAGCTATACTCACTGTAAAACATTCATTATCCTTTTAGTAAATTTCTGATACTCAACAAGCACATTTCAGTCTCTGTTAATGTATCCTTTGGATGTAGATATAATTTTATTAAACTAATAATTTTATATTTTACATAAATACATTTTATTTTTTCTTGAGATGGGGTCTTGCTTTGTAGTTCAGGCTGGCCCTGAGCTTACTATGTAGCCCAGGCAAGCCTGGAACTCAGCAATCCTCCTGTCTCTGCTTCCTGAGTGCTAGGATTACAGGCATGAGCCACCACGCCCGGCACTGTGGTATGTGGTATTGATGGCTGGTGGGTGTGAGTCACTATGCCCAGCATTGTATATGGTTACCGGGATTGAACTCAGGGCCTTGCCCTTGCAAGGCAGGCGCTGGAACCACTGAGCTAAATCTCCGGTCCATAAACACATTTTATATCAGTTTATTCAGACTTCTAATTATTGAAATTCACCTCTGTCATCTGATTTCTGTGCTTACTGTCAATTTAATCAGTCCTGATTTCTGAGATCTCATGTTTTCTTCTGTTTTTGCTCTTTGTGGTTATTAAAAGAATTTTTTCATTTCATTTTTTATTAATACATGTTTGTAGAACATAAGGTTTACATTCTTTGTATGGAGTTGATGTGGCTATAACTCTTCTTAATTCTCTTTTTAAATCTTCTTTTCCTCCCCCTTCCTCCTCCATCTCTGGATTCCTTCCTGTTTGAGACAAATCTGTCTCCCTATTTCCTATTACCTTTTATTTTATTCTTAATTTATAATTTCTGTTTCTCATATATGAGAAGCTATGCAATATTTAAGCTGGTGTGTCTAATTCATTTCACTTAACATTATGGTCTCAAAATGCATCCGTTTCCTACAGATGACTGAAGTTTATCTTTCATGACACAGTAGTACTCTGTTGTGTGAAAATACTGTGTTATCTATTGGTGGACATACAGGCTGCTTCTAGGATTTAGCTGTTATAAATTGTGCTGCTATAAACACTGTATTCATGGATCACTCACTATAATATGGTATCTTTAACTCTTAGGAGAAGATGCTTGCAGGAAAACAGCTGTGCGGAATGGAATGTCTAACTTTAGCTTTTTAAGGAATCTCCATACTCATATTTATGGTGGTTGTATTAGTTTACTTTTCCACCAACATGTATATAAAGGTTTCTTTTCCTTTGCAGCCTCACTAACATTGAATTATTTGATTTTTTTGATGATAGCCATCTTTCTGGAGTAAGAAGGAATCTTTTTTTGTAGTTCAGGCTGGCTCTGAGCTCACTATGTAGCCCAGGCAAGCCTCGAACTCAGCAATCCTCCTGTCTCTGCCTCCCAAGTGCTGGGATTATAGGCGTGAGCGACCACGCCCAGCACTGTGGTATGTGGTATTGATTGCTGGTGGGCATGTGTCTCCACACCCAGCATTGTATGTGGTTACCGGGGATTGAACTCAGGACCTTGCGCTTGCGAGGCGGGCACCGGAACCACTGAGCTAACCCTCCGGCCCCAAGAAGGAATCTTAATGTTGTTTTAAGATGGATTTTTTTTTAAATGACAAACAATGTTGAGCATTACTTCATTATTCATTTTGTACTTCTTTTATGAAGTATCTATTCATTTCACTCGGTAAGTTTTTTTTTTGACTGAGTTGTTTATTTTGAGGGGCATCTAATTTTTTCAGTTCTTTATGTTTTCTAGACGTTAGTCTTCTGAGGAATAGCTGGCAAAATTTTTTCCCTATTCTGTACGTGGTCTTTTCACTCCATTGGTTGTTTCTTTTGTCATGCAGAATACTTTTTGATTTGATGTGTTCCCATTTGTTGGTTCTCAGAATTGTGCAATAGGGTTTTGCTGAGAAACTCCTTGCCTCAGCTTGTGACATCAAGAGTTTTACCTGTTTTGTCTTCCAGCAGGGTGTCTCTGTTTTAATAGTTAGTGCTTTGATCCATTTTGATTTTAGTTTAGTACTTGGTGAGAGGTACAGGTTTAGATTCACTCTTCTGCATGTGGATAGTCATTTTCTACAACACCATTTATTAAAGAGAAAATCTTTTCATTGTATGTTTTGGCCCTTTTATCAAAGCCAGTTGAAAATGATTGATGTTATTTCTGCACCCTCTATTTTTTTTTAGTCGAACTACATGTTTGTTTCTGTGCCAGCACCATGCTGTTCTTTTTCTTTTCTTAAGATGTATTTTTAAAAATTAGTACATATTTGTCATTCATAGTGATCACATTTATCATAGGTAATTTATACCTGTACATAATGTATCCTTTTTTTTAAATTGAACTCTTTATTGGTACAATTTATATACATCTCAAAAATCATGTATAACACTGGGGAATATGTACTGCTATATGACACAAGTTAATAC
Organism: Thryonomys swinderianus; assembly: GCA_004025085.1. NCBI lineage: Eukaryota > Metazoa > Chordata > Mammalia > Rodentia > Thryonomyidae > Thryonomys > Thryonomys swinderianus. The sequence continues at coordinate 12,180 of PVIC010050844.1, forward strand.
TCATTTTTACCCATGTCTCTACCCACCCTCACCTTCCCACCCCCATTATATATACTCTTTTATTTTCTTTCTGTATCATATTTATTCCTTCTCCTCATTACATTCCCACACCAAATTTCCTATGGAAATTTCCTACTCTATAAAAGCTGTCATACTTTCTAGAGCTCATTTGCATCTACAGGTGTTCATGTCAAAGCGAAGATCATGAATTTGCCTATCTGTGATCTATTGATATCACTTATTAGTATATCCTCCAGATGTCTCCATTTGCACCTAAATGGATCGATCTTGTCATTCTTTTTTTTTTTAATTGAATTCTTTATTGGTACAATTTATATACATCTCAAAATCACATATAACATTGGGAAATTTGTACCAGTATATGCCACAAGTTAATTCTCATTTTTACCCATATCCCTACCCACTCCCCCCTCCTCCCCCCTTATACATGCTCTTTTATTTTCTTTCTGTATCATATTTATTCCTTCC
>PVIC010050845.1:0-12668 GCA_004025085.1 Thryonomys swinderianus
CAGTGACTAAAACTCACCCAAAATTATGATTTAACTTTGGTTTAAACATTCGCCACCAGGCCACTAACAACTGTGGAAAAGTCACAGCAAAACAAAGGAATTGGCTTCCCAGATGTATTTGGAATTGTCTCTAACAACAGATGTTATCTGTCAGTATTGCCTTCTTTTTACAGGGATGTCTTCATGCAAACAACATCTGCAAGATTGTGTGATAAAACTGAAATAAAGCTCTGCTGGAAAAATCCTTGACAATCCTTGTTTCTTCTCTTAAGTGAAAGTCACAAAAAGCAAACTTCATGACTTCAAGACTTTAAAGGGAGAGCTGGTGATCCAAAGAGTGGCTGCTGAGGCACAACGTACTTTCAAAGGGAAATCTTGAGGATATGCCCACCTACTTTGCAGATAAAGTGAGTGAAGCATGTATGTGGAAAGCAGGGCTCATAACGAGAGGTCATTAAACATCTCATGGGCAAAACTGGTAGTGAAAGACCTCCCTTTTTGTTTCAATAACTGTTCCAATTTGGACTTTGGCATGGGATCACTATGCATGAAATAGCCCAAAATATCAATAATGAAATGAATCTACGCTATCAACAACTGGAACAATGACTAGCACTTGCTACATTTGTTGTGCAAGCACCATGGTGTACACCATGCAGGTACAGTGCTGCCTCAGCTCATAACTCCATTCTTTCCACTCCTACGGTCACAAACTGAGTTGCACAAGAACCAAACCAAATTCAGAGGTCAGGTTCAATGCTGATCTCATGGGGGAAATTTGGTTTGATTCTCTTCGGGTTCGGTTTGTGACCAGAACCATAGAGAGAACTGAGTTTGAGAACCAAGGTACTAGTGTGCTTGCTCATATAGTTTTCATAAAGGCCCTAATGTTGCAACCATTAGTGAAACATTCAGATCGATGAAGAAAGAGAAGCTCAGAGAAAGGAAGCAACTTAACTGTGGCCACGGAGCTCTGTAGTTTCAGAAATAGGTTTCCAGCCTCTAATTTTAAGTGACTCACTGTCATCTTCTGAAAGACCTGGTAGAAGCAGGTAGTAAACTGCAGCTTATACACTTTTTCTATTATGTTAGTCAGTGCTCTGTTACTAAGGCAAAATACCTGAGATCTGGGCTGGGGATTTCGCTCACGTGGTACTGCATCGACTTTGGATGCATAAAGGCCTGAGTTTAATCCTCAGTACCAAAAAATAAATGAAATGAAAGATTAAAAAAAAAACCTGAAATTTTTAAAACTGTGTATGGAGGAAAAGTTTATTTGGTCTCATGGCTCCGGAGATTTCAGTCTATGGTGAGCTGGCACCCTTGCTTTTGGATCAATTGGCAGGTGTGTCTTGTAGAGAAAATCTCCTCACAATATGGTGGCCTGAGAGGAAAAAGGAAAAGAAGAAAAGAAAAGAAAAGAAAAGAAAAGAAAAGAAAAGAAAAGAAAAGAAAAGAAAAGAAAAGAAAAGAAAAGAAAAGAAAAGAAAAGAAAGCAAGGAAAATATCATTGCCCCACTGTCTCCAGTGCATCCACTATAACCAAGTTTTCTTCCACTGTGCTTCTCTCTCTCAGGGACTCACCTCCTGCCAGTAGTGCCACAGAGTGGGAACCAAGCCTTCAACACCTGAGCCTATGAGGAATATTCAAGATCTAAAGTGTAAGCTCCAGCACTTGAGTGATGCTTCCCAGCTATTTAACGCTAGAGCATCCATTAATGCATTCAAACATGTTTATTGCAGGTACACTATGTCCCAGGAAATGGTACTAGAGCCAGGAACCAAACAGAGTTTCGGACTTGAAGACTATTCTATTTGATAAGCCTATTTGATTTTCTCTGGGGGGAAAGAGGGTACCAGACAGTGAGGTTAATATATAATGCACTGTCTTAGAGCAGGACATATAAGAAAATAAAGCAGTAGGAAATAACATGAGATAAATGGGATATGGAACTTCATTTTTACAATATGTGGCCCTGGAAAGCTTCCTGTGACTGTATTTTACCTGAATAATATCTACAAGCCAGAATGTTACAAGCATGTAAATCCAAAGGAAGGACACGTATGCATATACAGGGCCATACTGTGCACCATTTTGGAAGAACTTCTTAGACATAGAATCTGAGTTCGCAAATCTGCTATTTCTAGGCCAAGAGATCACCTTATAAGCAATTGGTTCATTTTGCCCATAGATTCTTTACAGAGTTTCTGGCCATCGTAGGTAAGCTCTTTACACTTCTGAATGTCAATTCCTTTATGGAAACTATCTTTCTATAAGGCTCCAGGGAAAACGTTCCATAGAATGTTAAGTATATTTATCCCATATTTTTTGTGACATAATGTTGACATCAGCGTACATACTATGATTATTCTAAATGACTCTCAGTCCATACTCTCATCCCTTTGAATTTAAAGGTGAAAAAGTATATTTATATAATTTTAAAAGCAAAAAATTTTATTTGATAGGGAAAAAACACTAAATTTCCTTCAATGTATCAGTCACCTTTCAATGTATTAAAAGTACCTATTTTAGAATCAACAGTAAATCACTATACACTAATTCTTGGTTGATGAATTCTTCATTAAAATGGATGCCAATCTTAAGTCTGCAAACTCTTCTTATGAATAAAACTCTTAACTGCTTTTTTTTTTTTTTTGAGATAGTGTCTCGCTTTGTAGTTCAGGCTGGCTCTGAGCTCAGTATGTAGCCCAGGCAAGCCTCAAACTCAGCAATCCTCCTGTCTCTGCCTCCCGAGTGCTGGGATTACAGGTGTGAGCCACCACGTCCGGCATTGTGGTATTCGGTGTTGATTGTTGGTGGGTGTGTCTCCACGCCCAGCATTATATGTGGTTACCAGGGATCGAACTCAGGACCTTGCGCTTGTGAGGCAGGCGCCGGAACCACTGAGCTAACCCTCCAGCCCCTCTTAACTGATATCTTAAATAGTCAGTGCCTTTCTATGAGTATCATCAGTTTGGTAGAGCTCTTCTCTTTTATTGATTCCTGACCACATACAGGAGTTTTTCTCCTCCTTCAGGGAAGGCCCATGTCTTTTCAGACACCCAAAATCAAGCCAAAGGCACAAGGGCACTTGCCATTTAATTTAGACTTCCTGTGACACTCCTGACACACAGCACCAACGTTAGACGATGCTATTAGTGCACAGGTCTCGAGGGTCACCCGCTATGAAAGGCCAATTGATGCACTTAAAAGCTAAACTATCAGAATGCTTGGCATTCGAGACACTCTGGCTCCAGCTCCATCTACAGAACTTTAAGTACCTCTTGATAAAAAGTATGGAAACACCATATCCTGTCTCTGTCCATGCAGAACATCATTACATGTTTCAAACTATTGCCGGATGAACCACTGGGACACGGCCAGGGGCCAGCGTTCTACATTCAAATATCTCACAGTCCTCAGGAAACAGCTGACTTGAATCCTGAGGAATCCTGGCACCAGTGCCAGAAAGGCACGCGAGTCTTGATTCCTTTGAACCTACAAAGGAATCCACTTAGTAAACAGCCCTTTAAAACGCCCCTAAAGTTCAGTCTGTTTCTTCACACTTAATATTTCTGAATGTGTCCATTAACTTGGAGGGACTCAGAAAACAGGGAAATGATATGAAAAGGTCTATCAGAAAGTTAAAAGCCCATAAGAAAGAAGAAAATTCAACTTTTTTTTTTTTTTTGCTATATTCAGTCCTGACATGAACGAAAGTTTACACTAGCTGTAACTCTTCAGGTTACTCAAAGAGCAGCCTGGTGGCTCAAGAGAACTCAGTGAAGCTCTGAGACCCGCCTGCGTGGATGGACGATGTGAAAGTCCCAGTGAAAACCAGCGTGGGTGGATTTCTCAGTGATCAGACTCTAACCCGCCTGGGAGCTGAGCAGCCCTCGCGTCCTAGCAGATGTCAAGGGAAAAGGCTTTTGCTCAAGGCCACTCGCAAGCTGTCCTGCCCTCCCATCTGGCATGCAAGGCCAGTGCCTTGTGCTTTCTGTGCGGTTCCCAAATAAGCTGCAAGACTCAAGTAAGTGAAGAACATTTCAAGAGTACTGTTTTGTCTTCACACTCTCTATCAGAACTATCTTTTTTATTTTATTTTATTATTTTATTTTATATTTTATTTAGTTATTTTTTTTTGATACAGGGTCTCACTTTGTAGTTCAGGCTGGCCCTGAGCTCACTGTGGAGCCCAGGCAAGCCGCCGTGAACTCAGCTATCCTCCTGTCTCTGCCTCCCAAGTGCTGGGATTACAGGCGTGAGCCACCACGTCCGGCATTGTGGTATGCGGTGTTGATTGTTGGGGGGCATGAGTCTCCATGCCCAGCATTGTATGTGGTTACCAGGGATCGAACTCAGGACCTTGTGCTTGCGAGGCAGGCGCCGGAACCACTGAGCTAAATCTCTGGCCCCTATTGGTGCATTTTATATACAGCTCACAAGCACACTCAACATTGGGAAATTTGTACCAGTATAAGACAGAGATAATTCTCATTTTTACCCAAATCCCTGCCAATCTCTCTAATGAACATTGACACAAAAATCCTCAATAAAATAGTGGCAAACAAAATACAGAGAGTTATCAAGAAAATCATACACCCTGATGAAGTTGGATTTATTGGAACTATCTTATGACTGGGCTTTGAGAGTATGACAGTGGAACGCAAGGGGTTGCGCTCTCTGTCACTTAACCTGAAAACAAAGAAAGGATAGTCTTTCTTTCATTCCACCTCTGTCGCTGAGGAACTGTCCCTCTCCCTTTTCCTTTAGCTTGGTTGGCTAGTGACTGTCCTCTGACTCTCTGCTACTCGTTAAATAACGCTGGCGACACACTTTGTAAGGGTATAAGGACTTTTCACTACCTCAGCCAAGGGCTTGCAGTCCGGGTGGTGGCTATACTTCCGGTTTGGACAGGATGGCTCTTCCCAGCCCTCGGACTCCATCCCACAGTTCTTTGCGGTTTATTTATGGAGCACCTAAATTGTAAACTTGTAAGGTTTCAATTTCTCTGCAAAGGGAAACTTTATTTTGCATCATTTCTTAGGTTCTTAACATAATCATCTAGTTCTCGTTCTTTCTGAAGGTAATATAATATTAAAGAAAACTTGAGACACAAAGAGAAAGTAAAGATCAATTCACATTTTTCAGAGTGCTTTAAAATGAAGAGAAATATAAAACATGTTTGGCTATTTTTCTTCATTTTGAAGCATTTATATGTTTCTTTAAGCAAAATCAGGCTCATTTTCTGAATTTGAAATTTTATTCATTATATATATATTAATTTTTAATTGACACAATAATTATATGTATTTACAGCATATAGTATTATATTTGGAAACTTTTATTCACTATATAATAGTCCAATTCAGGTAACCAGCAAGCTTATCTAAGACCTTTGTCATTTTTTTGTTCTGAGAACATTCAAAATCCTCCTGTCCAGCTATACTGAAAGTATACAATATATAATTGTTAATGCTAGTCACCCTACCACAAAAAGAGTTCTAGAAAAGCTAAAAAAAAAAAAAAATCACAGACTTATGTACTGTACTAGCCCTATCTGACTACCAGAGGCTTTGGGTAGGTCTCATTCTCCAAAGCCCATAAGCAACTCCAAGAAGTCCCTGGATTCTGCTGGAGCACAACACACTCCCTACACAGTTTATCAGGTTTTGACACTCATACGCACAGCTGTAACTGTCCAGTCTTTGTCTGCTTAGTGAAATATGCATTGTGAGCTTACAGGATACTGATACAAATTCAGGATTAAGCTCAACCATGGTTTGTAAATACTGAGACACCACAGTTATCATTTTGTCCAGTAGCTCTTTAGGGACAGCACCGTGGCTCCGCCAGAGCCAGGGCAGGTGTCACTCCGTACGTCGCCGTCAGCCAGCACCGGGGATGTTTACTTGACCACTTGTTTACTCGTCCCAGGACGAGCATCCACTTTCCGGATACGAGTGGGTGCAGCAGCAACGGCAGTGGAAACAGCAGCGTTTCTGTGCTGATGAGTGAGCACACCGGTGACTCCAAGGAAGGCCAGACGGAAGAGGTCGGTCCTGGCATTACAGATGTAGGGAGGACAGCCGATAGAATGCTGGCTATGCCTCACTATCTCTGGATTACGCCTTCTTTCCAAGTATGCGACGTTCATGCATTTGAGAGGAAAGAGAGACCGGGACCCACCCAGAAAAGAGTGAGCAAGTAAGACAACCATCCTCTCCAGTCCTTGAGGGTTCTGCCTTCCTGAGAGCCTATGCCAGGGACGATGGGCCTAGGGCACGTACGTCCAGCCACCGCGGACATACAGAGTCGTCTCTGTCGGCATGTGAGCCAAGTCACCCAGCATTGGCCCAGCCAGCCCAGAACTCAGTTCTCATCGCAGTGCTGGAGCTGAGCCATAAATAAGCCTTTGCGGTTGTGATTTGGGTGCTCGGCCTCCGAAAGCTTCGCCACCGCTGGTCTGACCCCCTCTTGTCACGACCACTTCCCCTTCTTCTGGGTTCCTAGGTCTGGTACACACGTTGTGGGCTTTCTCCTGCTGGCTCATGATTGCTTTCATGATGCATTCTGCTCGTGCTGATGGCTGGGATCCAAAATATCCCCCCAGAGGTCTCTCCGTGAAAGTTTAATTGGCAGCTGATGGACTTTGCGGAAGTAGCTGGATTGTGAGGGCTTCCGTTTCATCAAGGGGATCAGTCCATTCACTCACGGAGTCCTAACTCGATGGAATTGTCGGGAAGTGATAGCGTCTAGAGGCAAGGCTTACTTGGAGGAAGTAGGTCATCGGAGACACATTCCTGGGCACTATGTTTTGCCCCAGAAACCTTGTTTGGTTCTCACTATCTGTTTGCTTCCTGGCTGCCTTCGGGTGAGCATCTCTCCTCCATCCTGCCGCCTCATCACCGCAGTATTCGGCTGTTTCTCAGGGTATAACAATGAAGCCAGGGGACCACGAACTGAGGCCGCTAAACCCATGAGCTTTTCTCCACTAAGTCTGCTTTTCCCAGTGTTTTGTCATAGTTACAAAAAGCTGATCAACTCGTGCATCATTTCATAGCCCTAAACCACAACTTACTTGCCTCCTGTCCACATAAATCATGCCTAGAACCTCCATTAACCAGCACCTACCAGGAGCAAAGATGCCTTTGTGTGTTCACTTCAACACACTGTGGAAAAGTGGACAAACTAAGAATAAACTGATGCTAGAATTTGACATAGACAGTCATGTGATAATAATTTCACAGTCATAGGGCGCTGCAGTAGAATTTTTTCATGTTCTTTTAAAAACAGAATGCCACATTAGAGTATTGTAAGTAAAAGGAGGCCATATTATACTATTTTGTGCGAATCACAGTACCCCAAAATATAGAAATTATATCACATGTACTGCTGTTGAAAGCTGGTCGCCTCTGAGCAGCATGTTTTAATGGGAATATCAATAAAGTGGAACACTTACACACATAAAGCATTGATGACTAAGGTAGGGCTACAAAATCTTGCCATATGAAGACAAAAAAGGTTGTTTACCTAGGAGATCAGGGAACTTAGGGGCAATGTAATACAAAGTGGGGGGATGTGCAAACAATTGCAAGGAAAATGTCTTTCACGGCCCTAAAGTAAATACTGTCTAACACTTCATAAGAGCCAAACCCCATGTCAATAGAAGGAAACAATGATGGTTATGGAGTTATCCCAAATTATCCTGAATTACATGCTCAAGATGATTTTATGATAGGAGATGCTCAGGTATTGATAGCTAGTTCTAAAAATTCGTTTTGTTTTATTTTTTAAGGAAAGAATCAGAGGATTTAAATTGATAGGTCAGTCTTCCAAAATAATGATTCTGTGGGGGGAAGGTTGTTTTCATATATTCTTTTTAATTTTAAAATTTATTTTATGTTTATCTTTATTGGTACATTTTAGATACACATCATGGTCACTGTCAATATTGGGAATTTGTGCTAGTATGTAACATAATTTAATTCTCATTTTTCCCAGCCCAGAATATTCAGGCCAGGTTGGAGGAAGAGAGAGAGAGAAAGACAGACAGAAAACAGAGAGAGACATGGAAAGAGAGATGGACAGAGAGAGAAACAAACAGAAAGGGAAACAAAGAGAGGGACCAAGAGAGAAACAGAGATAGAGAGGGACAGAGAGAGAAATAGCCAGAGAGAGACAGAGATAGAGACAGAGAGAGACAGAGAGAGAGAGGGAGGGAGGGAGAGAGAGAGGGAGAGAGAGAGAGAGAGAGAGAGGAAGAGAGAGGGCAATGTCAACTGTATGTTACAGCACCAAGAGCAACCAGGTGTCCAGCTAACTTTAGTATGAGGTGATTGTGCCCAGTAGGTGCTGCTGGTAATGGTGTTCACAGAGATCCCAAGTCTTTTTAAAAATTATTCATATAGATTTTTTTGGAGATTACAAATCTGTGACAAATAAGAAAGCAAGAAAAAATAGAAAAGAAAAGCCATCAATGAGAGGCCATTTATTGCCAACAAACCTGAGTGAAAACACAGCCGTCGTCCTCATGATTACACAGTCAAGTCCCTGGCATTGCCTGCTGCTCACAGTGAAACAAGTTGAACCCAGGGAAGTGAGATAGCCAGTTTGAAGTCATGCTGTTGGGAATGGCAGTGTCTACACTGAAAGCACAGCCTGTATGGCTTTCTAAATTATATGCAAATCTTTTTATCTCATGATGGCCAATAGTATTGACCCATCTGTCTTCCTGGTTATAGGAGGAAAATCTAAAATACCAAGTGCATCACTGTTTTTAATCAAAGGGAAATGGTGGAGATTTCATCTGCTGATTGTACATAATCTGAGTTCACATGTTGTTGTGATCTACTGACCACAGGTTTAACTTCTAAAACCACCTGAGCACACACAGGTAAGAGAATAAGGATCACAGTGAACACAGTGAAAATGTTCACCAACTGCACCATATGCAGGTACCTCACAGTGTGTATTTAGAAACAGCTTTACGAATTTTACAACAGCTATTTGCTATCAATTTAGTATTTGTCACACCCCAAATGTTTTTCATGTTTTTGTTTCACTTTATTATTGACCAGTGTTTTCCATTGCCTGAACTATTGCCTGTACCTGGTTTAAAAGGTCAGAAAATGAATGGGTCACTTCGGCTAGAACTTCCTCTGCACCTTATCAATGCCACACGACAAATGATACTTTGCAGCTTTTCTTACATTCTGATCTATACAGATGCATATATTTTAGGGCCCTGTTTTATAAAAATGGAGAAATTCTAAATTTAAAGACCACATACCAAAACAGTTAAATGACACACAAAAAATTTCACACTGGAAAAGTACAAATTAAAACTATCATGACCTTCAATACACACTTGTCAGAGTGGCCATTATTAAACAGAGAGATAACACAGAGTGATACCAAGAATGGAAATCCAATTCTATCCTTGTAGATTGCTGTAGAGATGGAAAATGGCACAAACATGCTGAAAACAGACTGGAAGTTCCCCATGAAACTAAACTCAAAAACATGCCATGCCTTGGCAATTGTACTCCCCAGAATTTAATCCCAGAGAAATGAAAACTTACATTCATACAGAAAAATCTACACTTAAATATTCATTGCAGTTTCTTTAGAGTAATTCCAAAATGAAGGCAACCCAAATGTCCTCTGTGGAAGTTGGATCAGACAAATTGCAGAATACTACTTAGTCATGAAAGAGAATAATCTATAGGTATACACAACAATGGTGCATATCTCAAAGAAATTATCCTGTGTGAAGGACAATCAGAAAAAGTGACATGTTGTATGATTCTGTTTACATAACATTCTAGACACTAGAAAGTTATAAAAGTGGAAGAGGTTTGTACTGAAACAAAGGGCCCTTGTCCAGTGGCAATACTCTTGATTTTTTGGTACATGCACAAAACTTGGCATGTGGTGAAATTGCAGAACTTAAGTACACAGTACAGAAGGAAGATAGAATATATGCAACAAAGACATATGTACAAGCAAAGCCCAAGATCCAAGTCAGCCTGGTAGATTATATTCATATCAGTTTCTTTGTGTTGTTGTAGAACTCTAATTTAGTGAAACATTACCAGTAGCAGGAACCAGCTAAAAGCACACAGTATTACCAGTAGCAGGAACCAGCTAAAAGCACACAGTATCCCTAGCTTTCTCGTCTTGCAAATACATGTGTGTCTACAATTATCTCAAAATAAAAAATGTAATTAAAAACGAAGTTATTAAGGTGCCAAGCTGAGCTCCACTTGCCTGGTTCTTGTTAATAGGCTGCTGTTTTCCACCCCGCTCTTCTAAGTATGACTAGAGGAAAATCCTAAGTGATCACTATGATTAAATGAGATGTTGCTCATATACACTTAGCTCAGTGAATTGCACTTTGTATATATATTCAATGAAGCTGAACTATCATTAAGGAAAACAAACCAAGTTGCATTCATGTGCTATGTCTTGGATGTGGATGTAGTCTTTTGGGTTTTTTTTAATTCCTAATTGAGTGAATGAACACAGGACCATGCTAGATTGCCTGAAGTTAGAAACTATCCATTACTTTAAATTCTACGACTTTAGGTTTGTGGGCAGATGGAGGGAAACAAAGGTACAGAATGACGGAGACACCTGTGACCTCAAGACAGTGCTGAGAACCTTCTCTTTCAGTTTCTTTCTTCCTTTTCCTTCTGAATATTGGTACTCAACTGTTTTCCCCACTTTTTAGTAAACAGGCAAGGTAGGAGAGAACACATCATTAACAGGAAAGGCCTTTATTTCACCATCCTGGGTCTTACTCTCAAAATAGTTGACTTCTGATGTGCATTGTTTAATGAAAAACTACATCTATTGAGACATTTACATGTCCAACTAGAGGAAGGCCCAAGGAGAAAGCAGCCTGCTCAGACATTCTCTTTAGTGTTTGGGGGCCGATTCTGTAGACATAATAAGCCCTGAAACCATGTGCATCCAACTTTTTTCTGTGTGCTTTTTGAAAACACAAAATCAGCATTTTTTTTTAAATGACCCCCTTTCCAAGAAGAATGGTGAAGGAAATAGAATAGAGGAATCTTAATGAGGCAGGAGAAAAGCCAGACCCATGGTGCAAGATTGCTATTGTGGTCAAGACTCTGCAGCACATGCCCAAAGAAAGCCCTCATCCAACTGCCAAATCTACTGTCTTCACACACACAGCTTGGCTGCAGAATAGTGCGGCCAGCACTGGCACCAGGAGGGATATGCCTTGGCTTCTTCCTCCATTCCAGGCCAGCTCACTCCCCAAGGCCTAGCATCCAGGGAAGCATGCCATATTGAGATGAAAAGCACCGCGTAGTGTTGGCATTTTGCATGAACCCAATTCCTAAATGAGTTCTTTGGGAAGATAGAGATGAAATAAAGCAGGCAGTCACCTTTGAAATTGCATTCTTCATTATGCTACTGTGGAGTAGGCTATGGAAAGCAATAGAAAAGGAGTTCTGAATTTACCAAGAAAAGGAAGATTACTTTGGCATTTGGCCAAGCCAAAGGCAGAATATAGTATATGCAAAGCACACCTGTAATTCAGTCTTTGACCTTTCTTCCCTCAGCATGCCCCATGGGCACATTCTTGTGCAGGGCACTGTCCATGGTGCTGAAAGTGCATGTGCTCAGTACCTGTCCTCGGAAGAGCTAAAGCATTTTGGAGGTTGAAGGAGGAAAGTCATAAAGAACCAATGCAAGCTAGCTCAGGGAAAAGATGGTGGGACACTTAACATCTTTATGCAACATAGAAGACTTCCAAAAGGGGACAAACGTTCTCAGATAAGTCCTGAAGAAAGAAGAGAAAAAAGCTTTTGGGGAGAAGACCAGATGGGAAGGAGGAGAAGAAATGAAGAAACTGCCAAACACAGAAAAAAAAAAATGAGTGACCCAGACCAGGGTTTCTCAGTACAAGACCATTTTGCATTTTTTCCCAGAGCTATGTAGAGGTTTGGAGAAATAATTTTGTTGTCCACAGAGGGGTGTGTAGTATGCCTTAGACAGTGGCAAATGCACTACTATCCACAGGGCAACTTTAGCACAAGACTTACTCTCTACAAAAACCGATACTACCGAGGCTACAAAATGCTAGATAAGGAGCAAGACTTCAGGAGCTGAACCACTGAGCTGCACATTTATCTTATGTTCTGCAAAATATTGAAAGGTAGCTGGATAGGTTAATGCTCACCGGTAAGTCCAGCACTCCTGGGATTCTGGGGTAAGAAGATTCCAAGTCCGAGCCCGACCTGGGTGACTTGGTGAGGCCCTGTTTCAAAAATAAAATGTGAGAAGGGCTGGGGATGTAGCTCAGGCACAGAATCCCACTGGGTTCAATCCCCAGAACCCCAGAACCACATATACAGTAAAAGTTAAACGATGTGTTGTATGTGCCATTTCTGACTTATGATAGCATTTTGTAGTGATAAAGCCAAGGAGAGGAAGTAACGGAGAGACAGGATAAAACACAAAAGAAATTCTTGATTATTTGGTAATGGCAGTGTCTCCTCTCTATCTTGAACATTCTCTCTGTTCAAATACAGACAGTGAAAAGCAGTGACATGTCTGGTGTGAACAGTAACTGTGACGTAAAATCCCCCGTCTCATTTCATCTCATGACAATCCATACAACCCTTAAACAAAG
>PVIC010050846.1:0-12674 GCA_004025085.1 Thryonomys swinderianus
GAGTTCGATCCCTGGTACCACAAAAAATAAAGAAAACAATGGTGTGCTTAAAAGCCTCTCAATAAAACTGAAACTTCCACAGAGGCTGGAAGATAAAGTTGAGGCAATTTCCCAAGAAGCAGAACAAAGAGAGAGAATATGAAGAATCTGAACCGAGCAGGAAGACAGAGAATTAAAGCAGTTCAGTAACAGACTAATTAAGCTCAAGAAAAAGTAGCGGAAGTGTAGGAAGCAAGAAAACTCTCCAGATAAGAGCGCTGAGGACCCAGGGCAGAGTCATCAGCAACACACTCAGACCCCTGAGGGCCCGTCAGCCTCAACAGGCCGCAGGCAGGGAGGAGAGTCCAGGCGCCTCCAGTTACAACAGCAGGTCCCAAGCCAAGGGAGAGGGATGCAGGACAGCTTCACCCTCGACAGGCGGGCAAAGAACTCAGCGCACTGAGAGCAGGTAGAGGAGACAGCAGATGATCGCATCAGGGCTCTGCACCAGGGCTAGGGTGAACTCAGGGGCAAGCGCGTGCCCACATGGCGTGGGCACCTGACGGACAGCCTCAAGTCCAGGGAGAGTAAGGGGTCTCCGGAAGGGAGGCTCAGAGACAGGGCCTCAGCAGTCTGCTCCATCACATGGTTACCCAGGCCACCTGTCTCAGGACAAACACCTTCCATGCCCTCAGAGCAGGGTGCATCAGCACCCAGGTACCCCGCAGGCTCACACGCATGCCAACTGTTCTTCCACTAACACACACCTCTACACCACACACACATGCACACCCACATGCTCAAACGCACCTCACACCAACACACCCACACTAGGCACAAGCATGCGCATATCCTCATACTACACACACCTCAAACACACATGCACACATGCATGGACAGCTATGGCCGGGGAGTGAGCCACAGCAGCTCTAAGAATTAAGAAACTGGCACCACCTAGTGGGCGCCACTGACCAGCAGGCTACAGGGCCGGAACCGAACTGCTGGGCACAAGGGCAGCCCCTGGGGCACCGCCATCCCACCCGGAGAACTCACCCCGGAAGAGGACAGTAGCAGCTGCGGATGGCCAGGCACCACCAAGATGCGGCTCACAAACCTGCAGGACAAGAGGTGAGGGTCGGCCCAGTGCGGCGAGCAGCGTCCACCTCAGGAAGGGCCCCAGCCAGGCCAGGGAGAGCTCAGGATGACCAGGGCGGCTCTGGACAGGCAGCACACATGCCACAGCGAGGCCCCACAAAGGCAAGGCTGGCTCACCTCGACGCTGTGCCTGCTAGGAGGTCCCCTGGGCACACTGCCCCTCACCTGTGATGCTTTTGTGGGAGGAGGGGGACATCGGCCCGTGGGTGAGCCACAGGGGACAGAGCTGAGGAGGAAGCAGCCCCATCAAAGCAGACGATCAGCCCAGCACCAGAGCCTCAAGGAACCCGGCAGGGCCTTGTCCACACTGAGCCCAGCTTCCTGCGCGCAAAGGCCCAGCAGCCTGACTCCCTGGGGCTCCAGCAGCTGCCAGGCTTGAGGTACCTGCTTCCCCAGCTCCTGTGCATGTACAGGTAGGTCCCAAGCAGGCTGGCCTGGGGCACTCTCAGCCCCCACCCTCAGGGGAAGGGCCGACACCTCCCGGGCGCCCCCAGCAGGGTGTAGGGCTCTAACTTCAGGTCCTCAGGAGGAGAATGCACACCCTGTCCAGGAGAAATCCTCTCACACACCCACAACAGGGGCGCCAAGGCCCACCAGGCAACCGGGCAGGGAAAGGCAGCAACAGTTTCAGGGTTTGGCACTAAACAATCTGCTGCGATTCGCTTATGCCATCCCTGAGGAATGGACTAATCCAGCACCAGGCGGCCACCGGCCCACAGAAGACACTGGACTCCTAGAGCCACCAGGGTGCCGGGGATGCAGGTGTGAATGGAGTCACACGCACCACGGGCTCTGGGGCACAAGCCCCCGGTGTGAACACAGCAGAGTCCAGGCAAGCCGGACACCTCAAAAAGCCGAAGAGAAACAGGCAAAATGACTAGGCCATGGGGTTGGGTGGAGCTCAGGAGATGCTGGGTTACACGTGGGCACGCATAAAAAAAAACAGCAAATTTTGAGTTTCTACTTAGTTCAGTCTACCTACACTGAAAGGCCAAGAATGGTGTGCACTTCTGTGATCCCTGCACTCAGGAAGCTGAGGCAGGAAGATCACTGAGACTTTGAGACCTGCCTGAACTACATAGTGAAACCATGATTTTAAAACAGGAAAGTATATCCAGGGCATTTCCCTGGAGGAGTAGCTGGGAATCCCCGAGGGAGCAGGCAGCACTAGTGGGACGTGAGGAGGCGAGGGAGGGCAGAGTCTGGGCAGAAGCAGGGCGTGACCGTGAGCAGGGCAGTGCGCACTTGGCAGAGAATCCAGGGAGGCCCCGGGTCGTGAGTGCTCCCAGCTGGGTGAGGAGCAACTGTGCCAACATCACTGCCCATGACACACCCTTCCCATCCCGCTCAAAAGGGTCAGTGAGACCTCGGAGCGGAATCACAACCTGTGTCTGCCTGGCCTCAACAGCCCTCCCATCTCCCCGCCCTGACCCCGCGCTGCTCCCTCTGCACACCGTGTCAGCCTCTGACCAGAACAGCGCGCAGCGACTCGGCCCAGTGCCCGCGGCTCCTGTACCTCAACACCAGCCCCGGAACCCCGCAGGCTGCTGCACCAGCAGCCAGCGAGCCCGCCGAGAAGCCCCATTTCTCAGGGCCGTCGTACTCACTCCGTGTGGCCCAGGCAGAAGGCCTCGATGCAGTGGGGCGCCGCAGCCCAGCTGACGCGGATTTTCTCATCCCGGTCGGCGGTGAGCACAAAGCGGTCGTCAGGACTCAGGGCCTGCGGAAGCCGAAGGGAGAGCAGGGGGCTCAGCGCTTCCCCCAGACAGCAGGAACCCATGCCCTGCCGAGTCCCTGGGGAAACGCTGGGCCAGGCTGAGGCACAGACTGGCACGCAGGCCCCTCCCCTGCCCCGCCCTCCACTAGGCCTCTGGGGTGGCTCCAGCCCAGACTCCGCAGCTCAGCTCAGGCCCAGAACTGCACCACAGCCCACGTGGCACGACGCCGCCCCACCCCACCCTGTCACCGGCGCCACATCCAGGCACACACTGAGTTCCGGTTCCTGTCCCTACACACACCCCCACTGCCCATGTCGGGTCCGACCCGGTTCTGCACTGCAGCTCCAGGCCTTGGCCCTCACGGGGCTTTGGGTGCTCCAGCCTCCACTGAGAGATGCCCACAGGGATGGGCACAGGCAGAAGCCCCAGGGGCAGGCGGCACACACTCAGGCTCCTCCTGCCTCCGCCCAGCATCACTCTGCCCTGCAGTCCCCACCCCAACACAGCCACCCGCCAGGCACGGAACCCGGAGACCTGCCCTGCTTGCCCTCTGCCTCCTGCCACCCCCTCCCCCAGCTGCTCCAGAACAGCCCTCCACCTGCCCAGGCCTCGGCTGGTACAGGGGCCAGGATGCCCCCCACGTACCACGTCCAGCAGCATGGACAGGTGCCCAAGCTCCAGCCTGCCACCTCCATGTGGCTCCAGCACTGGGAAGGAGTAGACGTCGCCAGACTTGTCGGCCACCCAGAGCCTCTCCTCAGAGGCGGTGAAGGTCAGGGCCGTGCACCGCCTCACCACGGACCTGCGGGGCCAGACAGACGCCCCGTCACCGTCGGGGACAAGGGTCCCCCACAGCCTTCAAGCCGCCGCATCGCGCTCCCAGAGCTCCGGAGCCACCGGGACGTGCACTCCTCCCCGGGGGCAGGCCGCGTGTGCTCTGCCCAGCACGTCGGGGCAGGCAAGGCCGGGCCAGGAGGCTCCGTAGGTGGGTTTGGGGCAGGTCAGCGCCTCCTCCAACTATGGGCGATGGCACCACAGATGATCACCCAGTGCAAAGTGGTACCAGAGGGGCACCTGTCATCACCTACTTCCAGGAGAAGCAAACAAACCACCCTGGCTGGAAAGGCATTCGGCACTGACAACTCTGGCGGCGGATCCAGTGCCAGGTGACCAAACTGGGACGAGCTGTGTGCGGCACAACGTGTCCACGCCCGTTCCAAGAGTCTCACAGCGGTTGTGTCTGAGAGAAAGCTGCTGGCTCTGTGGCCACCATGACACGCGGGATGCGGGGTGCCGGCCCGAACCCAGAAGCCCTGCTGTGCATCTGAGAGGAGGCCCAGGGACGGCTCCCGGACACCGTGTGTGCTGGCCTCCGCCGGGACCCGCCCTGCACTCACCCAGCCCGTGGCCCACCTGGCCACCTGTGCCAGTCCCACTGTGTGGCCCTGGGAGTGCCACCTGTGGTGCCAGTGCTCCTGGCCTGTGCCCACGAGGAGGAGAAGGGGCAAGGCCAGCAGGGATACTCACCTTCACCAGATCCTTGACCCAGGACGCAAGACCCGTCACGCCTGCACATTGCCCAGTAAGTGACAAAGCCGCCCCGAACCTGGGGAACCAGCTGGGACCCACCTCCCTTGGTCAGCAAAGGGCAAGTTTTACACCCGCCTGTCTCACTTTACACAGATACGCCTCCAAACTCTGCTTTACACATACACGGTGACCCTGGGCCCTCGTCACGACAGCCACCATCCCTGCTTCCCTGGGCACCAAGGGCGGGAAGAGCGGACACCGAGCGGCTCACTGCGGTGGGACCACCAGATGTCAGTCCAGGTCAGCGACTGAGCTGGCGGAACCGTGCGGTCAGCACGAGACCAGGAAGGACAGAGACGGCACAGCAAGGAGACGGCCTGACGGCGGCCACAACCACTAAAGCGCTGGGACCGTTCCTACCCTCCTCCTGCTCAGCCGCAGGCTGCGGAGTCACAGGGCAGCTACAGAGCAGAGTGACAAGAGAAAGACAGTCAGGCTCTGGGCTGGGCTCATCGGGACTCGCATGCAGCCATGCTGGGCCTGCAACGCAGCAAGCCTCAGACTGTGCGGCACAATCCACACCTGACACCCGAGGGGCTGCTGCCCGGGATGCAATATGCGTGAGGCCTGCAGCACTGGCATCGGCATCTTGCCTGCTGTCTTGCACCAGCTGGGGTAGACCAGCTACTCAGGGTACATGTGTCCTGGCCGGAAGCCAGGTACAGCCCACCGGAGCCACCCTGCTGAGCTGTGCCAGGGCACTGAAGGTACTGGGTGCCACTCATATGCCGGCCCCGCTCTCAAACTCCTGCTGCCAGCAGCTGGACATGAAGCAAAGCCAGCTTGATTTCTTGGCTGTCTTCCGCGTGCCCTGCTGCACAGGGAGGCTCCTCACTCATAAGAGCACGTGGCAAAACTGAAGGTGTCACTGGCCCCCACGCCCTCTCCACTGGCCTGGAGGCCCTGGTCTCGGTTCCATGGCAGGCCGGGTCTTCCAACTGCCCTGGCCCCATCACTCCAAACGGCCACCTGGAAAGCAGCGTCACCCACAGCTGCCACCTTGCTGTGCTCCAGAGCACCCAGTCAGGACAGGAGGCGCCAGCACACTATCAACGCCCGAAAGAGCAGGTCCAGTCCCAGCTCCAGCAAGTCCCAACAGCCAGGCCCTGGCCCTTCAAGTGACATGAGCTGTGGGCATGAGGCACCCCGAAGCTGCATGGCAGCTGGGCCACGAGGGGCCGTTAAGTCCGGAAGGGCCTGGCGCTCAGAAGCCCCTCCGTGACCAGCCAGGCAGGCGCTGCCAACTGCACACTCAGGTGGGCCTGTGCACCCCCTGCCCGAATGTCACACAGCAGCTCCCCGTCAGTCATACCACACGCACCCCGCCTGTCCCCGCCTTCCTTTCTCTAGGCCCCGAAGCCTCCCCACAAGACTTCCAGGAGAGGCCAAGCACCGCCCTCCACCCACACTGGACTTGCAGTGCATGCAGGGACAGAACTGAGGGATTTGCCGAGAGCCCAGGAAGGAAGGTGCCGACACATGGAAGGTGCCCCAGTTCCCTCCAAAAACAAAGAGGTAACGTGGCTGGAGCTGGGCTCAGAGTGACCCCTGAGGAAGACGGGACCCCAATATCCTGACCCATGAACCCAAAGGCAGTCGAGCCACAGCACAGAGAAGGCAGGGCTCACCAGCCCCACACGTGCCACAGACCTGGGTCTGCCCGGACCTCCCAATGTGCCCAGTCACACCCTGTACGCCACACACCTGCCATGAACATTTCCTACAGTTTACCTGGCCAGTGTCCACTTAAACCTGGCCAGAAGGGCTGGACTGCCAAATAAAAATAGACAAAAAATAAAAACTGAGGGCTAAGGATTTAGCTCAATGGTTCTGGTATCTGCCTTGCAAGCACAAGGTCCCAAATTCGATCCCCAGTAACCACATATCGCAATGCAAGGCATGGTAATTCAAACCCACCAGTAATCAGTACCATATAACACAATGCTGGGCGTGGTGGCTCACGCCTATAATCCCAGCACTTGGGAGGCAGAGGCAGGAGGATTGCAGAGTTCGAGACTTGCCTGGGCTACTAGTGAGCTCAGGGCCAGCTTGAACCACAAAAGCGAGGCCCTTTCTGAAAAAAAAATAAAAATAAAAACTGAGAGCTAAAACTAAAGGGAAAAATTGCCTGGCACCAGTCACCATTCTCTGCCACCTTCCCATTCTTCCCAGACTGAGTTTCACTGCCACATGTTGCTTTCAAGACACAACACTGCCCAGGTCGGCACCACGCGACCGATCAGGCTCACATACAGCTCACAGGGTCCACACCCCCCACAGGCCTGGGCGGCACCCACACAGCCCTGCCCCTAAGTGACGTCAGGGCCACCAGAGCTCAAGAGCACTCTTGTCCTCCGCCATCAGACTGTGCCAGACGTGAGAGCACAGACCGGATCCCACGGACAGCAATCAGAGCCCCCAGTGCAGGGTGCTGGCTGCCCCCAGAGGCGCAGGTGGTGTGGTGGCTGCTCATGGGCCCCTGGCTCCAAATTCCAAGTGAGCAACACGCCCAAGCCGACCCAAAGTGACACTGCACTGGCAGGCTCGGACTCCATGGCACTGCTCACCCCGACAGACTCCATGGCCTGATACCTGAAGAGCCAGTGCGAGCGTGGCCCTCTCCCCGAGGCTGTCAGTGGCCTGGCCACAGGCACGGGGCCAGCTCCCCACACCTCTGCACAGGGACACCTCCACGTGGCAACGCACAAACTTGCCTTTGGCCTCCTCTCCCCAGGTAGGCTCTAGGAACAGAGGGGTCCTGGCCTCGCCGGCAGTCGAGCAGCTGGGTTTGGGGAGTAGGACGCTCCTGGACACAGACCTGGCGCCTTCCGTGTGCTTCACCGTCCTCCGTGACTCAGGACAGCAGCTCTGGGTGAGCTGTGCAAGTGGCTCCTACGAGCTGATGAGCCTGAGGCCCCAGGTCCCCAAACTTGCAGCCGGGGTCGGACACTGTCTTCCACATGCCCTAATGGGCAAATTTCCAAACAGAAAGAAGCACCCGGAAACAGATCATTTAATACCAGGACACTGGCCACAACCCAACTGTCCAACAGCGAGGATGACACGGTGCAGGGAGCCGGGACAAACTGCTGCACACAGAGCAACCCACGCCCACTGCAGGGAGACCCGAAGGCATCAGGACCCAGTGCTCAGGAGCAAGTCACCAGCTGGGACAGCCACGGTACTTTCTGGTTCTCACTTTATACTTCTCCATGATTTTCAATTTTCTGTACCAACTAAAAGCAAAGGGGAAAGGTGGAAAAAATCGATGTGGCAGGACATCTACCTCTGCTCCAGGACAGGTCTAAGGACTGTGAACTTCTGTGACCTAACACACTAAGACAGCTCAGAGAGAGCCTTGGGTGTAAAGTCCCACAGGAGCCTGAACCGCACTCAAACCACAGATCTGTCACTGGTCTTGGGCCATAAATGTTCCCCAAAGGCCTTGCTCAGAAGGGCTAGTCCTAGCCTGTGGGCACCATGGGAAGTGGCAGAACCCTTAGGAGGTGGTGCCCAGTGGGACAGTCAGGTCACTGGTCACTGGGGCACCCTTGGAGGGGACCTGGGACCCCAGCCACTCCTCTCTTGGCTTCCTGGCTGCCGCAGATCCAGCAGCTGAGTTCTACCACATGCTCCTGCCAAGAGGTTCTGCCTCAGCTCCAGCTGACAGGACAAACCTTCCTCCCTGGCAGGGCTTAACTGGCACACTGTTATCATGACAGAAAGCTGAGAAATGCACCAACACATAACAGGTCCCTAATATCAACAAAAAGGAACCCCCCCTCGAATAAGAAAGAAATGCAATGAAAGCTCACAAAATACCAAAGATTCTTAAATATACACAAAGTTTGCCAACCTCATTCATACAAAGAGAAGTACATTGCCAGGCTTGGTGGCTCAAACCTGTAATCCCAGCACTCAGGAGGCAGAGGCAGGAGGATTGCTGAATTCAAGGCTTGCCTGGGTTACATAGTAAGCTCAGAGCCAGCCTGAAACCACAAAGCAAGGCCCTGTCCAAAAAAAAAAACAAGAGAAGTACAAGATGCCATTTTTCTTCCTTCCATCAGACTGCCTAAAATTGTAAGATTTCATAAGACCTTGATGAGGTACCATGAGGAGAAAGAGGCACTTTCTAATTTTATTCCTGTCCTGTTTGCAGCCCTGGAGATTGAACCCACGGCCTCATGTATTTCAGGCAAACGCTGTCTCTGCTTCATATCGCAGCCCTGAGAGGCACTTCATATTCTGAGAAGATAAATATTATTCCTCAGAAATCACAGATGTGACTTGGCAATGCATCTGGAGGGATTTCTCCTACAGATTTACTAACAGGTGGAAAATGTCACATTCATGCATGAATATTCACTTTGGAAATAGCAGAATACATGCAAAAGTCCATCAGCAAAGGGATGGCTAACAAAATCACACAGGCCAGCAGCCTCAGCCTCTGTGCGTTCAGTCTGCAGCCTCTGCTGAGATCCACCCCCTCTTCCTAGGCCACATCAGCCTCGCTTTCATTCTCCTCCAAAGCAGCCTCCAGCCTGAGTCTGAGATGACACCAGCCTCCTCTTCGCTAGGACCCCTGCCCGCACCCCAGTGCCAGCCGGAGAGGTCTGCGCCACATCCTTAGTCCTGCCAGGGAGGCCTGAGCCCAGCTGTCTTGCTGCTGCCTCAAGTCCCAGAGCACCAGAACACAGTGCAAAAAAACCCATTCGTTGTAGGTGGGACGGAGCGTGCAGTGCTGCTTCCCAGCAGCCCCAGGGCCCAGGAGTCAGCACGTGGCCTATCAACCACCCTGGCCAGGATATGTGACCACGCCTCCATGTCACAGGATGATGGGGCACCTGGGCAGCTCAGGCATGTTAGCAGACACATTCCACCCAATTCTTTCAGAATTTTTGATTTTTACCTTTTTGGGGCCAAACTCCCTGCACGTTCTCCACACAAAACTTAGCAACCAGAGTCAGGACGGCCGGATTAATTGTCAGGATCTAAACTGCCCCTTCCTCCCCAAAACTCAAAGGTCCGACCCCTGATCTACGCAGTACTGCAGAATGAGACCATCCTTGGGTGGGGCCTGACAGAGGCAAAACAGACCCGACAGAACCCAGGTCCATTCAACTGTGTCCTCATGAGGAAATCAGAACACAGACACTCTGCAGCACCTGACCTCAGACCTGCTTCCCGCAGGGGTCCCGGCGGGGAACTCGGGTCAGAAACCTCAAGGCCACACTGCCCGACTCACCTCGAGTCCTAAGATATGTCACTCACTGGTCTACATCCCATAGAACTCAGGACTCATCTCACAGTGCATCAGCTGTTTTGGCAAGAGGATGCTTGCTGGCCCAACGTCAGGACGACGTGAGCGCACCGTGGGGGGGGCAGCCACTTCACATCAGTTAGACACATGGGAACACATGTTAGATTGTTCTCCTAGTGAACTGTCAGGCCCATGAGAAGGAGGCTGATACATCCTGCATATCCTTGATTTGTCATGTTTTAAGTTTCTCCACCACTTGCAGCTTTTACCTATCTGATGCCCAAAAATATGCTACAGGTGAAGCAATGCTATGAGACTTTTCTTTGAATATGACTGGAAAAGAGGGCAGCATGGGCCCTCTTGTTCCTGATGCCACCTGGGATTTGGCTCTTTACCTTCCTCTTAGAAAATAAAATGAAATGACAGTCTACAGAGCTTAGCCAAACCCAGCATGGTATGAATCCGCTGCAAGAGAAACTCTGTTACTTTGGTAGTTCACACATCATGACATCCACGTGTATCTGTGACTGCCAAGAAACAGCTAAACCACAGAACAACCAGAACCCTATGATGTATGTCACCAACGTATGCATTAAGCATTATCAGAGCCAGCAAAAATGCAAATCTGACCAGGTACAACGGTGCTCACCTGTAATTCCAGCTACTCTGGAGGCTGAGGCAGAAGGATGGTAAGAAAACGCAACACCAGCCTGGGCAACTTAAGACCTTGTTGGCCCAGGGATTTAGCTCAGCAGCACACCACACACCAGGCAAGCACAAGAGCCTGAGTTCGATCCTTAGAACCAAAAAAAAGGACCTTGTCTCAAAAGAAAAATAACAAAGGGTTGGGCTGGAGATTTAGCCCAGAGGTTCTGGCGCCTGCCTCGCAAGTGCAAGGTCCTGGGTTCAATCCCAGTAACCACATACAACAATGCTGGGGGTGGTGACTCATACCCACCAGCAATCAACCAGCAATCAGCATCACATACCACAGTGCCGGGTGTGGTGGCTCATGCCTATAATCCCAGCACTCCAGAGGCAGAGACAGGAGGATTGCTGAGTTTGAGGCTTGCCTGCTACAGAGTGAGCTCAGGGCCAGCCTGAACTACAAAGTGAGACCCTGTCTCAAAAAACAAATACAAAAAAAAAAAAAAAAAACAACAAAGGGCTGGGGATGTAGCTCAGTACGAGGCTCCAGATTCAACCCCCAGTGCTGAAATGAAAGGGGGTGAGGCGGAAAGCACGGCACTCTTAGGACTGTGCTTGGCGCACAAGCCCCGAGCGCTGATGCTTCTGCCCGTGTTACTGACCTCCCCTCAACACCCAGCTCCCGTCCTTGCTGCAAGCACACTGAAAGCTGCCCAGCCTGGGACAGGCCTCACCACCCTCACTGGCTGTCAGGAGAATTCAATTAGTTCACATACATAAAGCACTGGAATCCACATCTGGCACCTGTCTGGGATTCTTGTTAGTTGCTTATCACTACAGTTACTGTCACTACTGCTACTGACATGCAAATACAAGGTGTGCACAGGACATCTTAATGATTCAATGTTAGCATTTCATACCTGACACTCAGACATTGCCATGGTTTTGTACGGAAAAGAATCAGACGCTTACTGTCATCAGTTAAAGCAAAATAGCTGCCAGACTTGGAGAAGGTGGACGCCAGAATCGTGTCACTCCCCTGGTCCACAGGCTGTCCGTCCTCCCTAGGAGAGAGAAAAAGAAACAGTGAGCCTCATCTGAGGAAGAAGGCTTAGTTCCTTGAAGACCAGCCTCATCACTATAGTGGATAAAGCAGAAAAGAGGTAGAAGTCCATGTAGACAGAATATAAGGGCACAAGGGGACACTAGTAAGTTCAAAGAACAGCTCTAACTTCACAAAGGTAAAACTAACTAAATAAAGCATGCCAGCAAACATGCTAGATGCCCAAGCACTAGACAGACCTGAGAGATCACAGAGCCCACCCTTCATGGACACAGCTAATCTAAGATCACAGGGAGGGAGCAAATCATATTAAAAATAACAAAGGGCCAAGTCACATGCCCAGTCATACTTAAGAGAGCCACCATACAAAATCATATGGTCTGTTCTTATTCAGTTACCTGAAGTTAAACCTGCCGTTAATGAATTTCCAACATTCACTATATCACTTCAAGGAGCCAAGGACAAGAGCCAAGGACAGCTACTGACAGAAACTAAATGATCTGGGAAAGTCCTAAATATCCTCTATCTCTAACCTGAAAGCTACTTGCAAGTTTTTTTCCTGAGGTAGAACTTAGTTATCCACATGGCAGGTGGCAGAAATTAAGACTTCATAAACACGTACTAATTCCTGCGCTCTCCAGGCCCATCGTCCAAACCATTCAACGCTGCTGGTGCCGCCCCACAATCTTACCCTTTATTCTCTTGTTCCTTCTTCTCTGCATCACTGCAATCATATGTGAAGAGGCTGCTATCATCACTGAAAGGGAAATAACAGAAAGACTCTGTTAACAAAAATGCTGGTTTCTTTTCCCTTGGGAACAAAAATATTTGTGAACGAATTAAACTGTGGGTCTTATCCATGACAAAAAAGAAACTGTCTAGGGCCGGAGATTTAGCTCAGTGGTTGCGGCGCCTGCCTCGCAAGTGCCAGGTCCTGAGTTCGATCCCGGTGACCACATAGAATGCTGGGCATGGTGACTCACACCCACCAGCCATCAATACCACATACCACAATGCCAGGAGTGGTGGCTCATGCCTGTAATCCCAGCACTCGGGAGGCAGAGTGCTGGGAGGCAGAGACAGGAGTATTGCTGAGTTCAAGGCTTGCCTGGGCTCCATAGTGAGCTCAGAGCCAGCCTGAACTACAAAGTGAGACCCTGTCTCAAAAAAAAAAAGAAAAAAGAAACTGTCTAGGTACAACATTTGAGAGATGTCAAAGAGCCTTTTTTTTTTTTTTTTTTTTTTTTTTTTTTTTTTTTTT
>PVIC010050847.1:0-12669 GCA_004025085.1 Thryonomys swinderianus
AAAAAAAAAAAAAAAAAAGAAATGTGAAAACTGTCTGGTGAATCAGTTCTAGCTATAGCTCATTTACCAGATGATAAACAGTAGTAACCTGGTTTTGGTGAGAGAATATATGGGAATATAGTCCCTGGTTCTTCAAAGAGACATGGCAAGAAGAGTAATACTAAAATTCATATAAGCATCTCATTATATTCATATACTTCTTAAAAATTAGTATGAAGTGTTCTATATATGTTTAAAGTTATTTTGTTTTATTTGGACCTACATGTTTACTGTATTTTTCTTCTATTAGGCCTGCAAAAATTCAATCTGCCTTGATCTGTCTCCTAATTGTTTGCATGGAAGATTAACAGGAAACAAAGTAGTAAACTGGGACATAAAGGTAAATTGGTAATAAATGATGAGCAACAAATAAGTTTAATGGTCATTTTAAAGATTTTTAATCTTTTAAACACTATTAAACTGGTCTGAGTACAGTAATTTTTTTTTAATAAGTAGATTTTTAAGTTTATTTTTATCCTTATTGGTACATTATGTATGCACATCATGATCACACTCAATTTTTGGGAAATTGTACCAGTATATAAAATAATTTAATTCTCATTTTCCCATTCCCCCACTAACCCCACCAACCCCCACCCCTAAATACATAAGTTTTTTTCTGTATTTTTATTACCGTCACATTATTTCTTTACCCATTTTTACTCACCCCTCCACTACATTTGAATATTTTCTATTTCACAATATCCATCATACATTCTAGAACTCACTAACATTGTCATTTTCTCATACCAGAGAACAGATACAGTATATCTTTTAGGAGAGAAATTATTGCAAACAATAATATTAGAAGTATGTCTCTTGTTTAATAAATCAAACCTCATTTGTGAATATTATGTATTATTCTAGATCAGAACAAACATGCCACATTCCAAAAGCAGGTGTCTGGAAGCCTTCTTATGTTGCCTCTGCATCTTTATCATTTCTGTCCTTCAAATTATTAATGAAGCTTGATATAAGGCAAGATATCTCACTTGTATGGGTTTGATTTAGTGAACTGAGTTTTTTTTTAATTGAATTCTTTATTGGTACAATTTATATACATCTCACAATCACACATAACATCGGGGAATTTGTACCAATATATGACACAAGTTAATTCTCTCTTTTTTTTTTTTTTTGTTTTGAGACAGGGTCTCACTTTGTAGTTCAGGCTGGCCCTGAGCTCATTATGTAGCCCAGGCAAGCCTCGAACTCAGCAATCCTCCTGCCTCTGCCTCCCGAGTGCTGGGGTTACAGGCATGAGCCACCATGCCTGGCACTGTGGTATGTGGTATTGATTGCTGGTGATTGAGAGTCTCCACGCCCAGCATTGTATGTGGTTACTGGGATTGAACTCAGGACCTTATGCTTGCGAGGCAGGCGCCGGAACCGCTGAGCTAATCCTCCGGCCCATTAATTGTCATTTTTACCCATATCCCTACCCACCCACACCTCCCCACCCACTATATACATGCTCTTTTATTTTCTTTCAGAACCATATTTATTCCTTCCCCTCTTTACATTCCCACACCAAATTTCCTTTGGAAACTTCCCATTCTACAAAAACTGTCATACTTTCTAGAGCGCATTTGTATCTACAGGTGCTCATATCAAAGAAAAGATCCGGTATTTGCCTATCTGTGATCTGTTTATTTCACTTATTAGTGTGTCCTCCAGGTGTCTCCATTTGCACATAAATGAATGAATCTTCTCATTCTTTATGGCAGAGTAATGCTCCATTTTAAAAAAAAACCCACATCTTCTTTATCCAGTCTCCAGTTGGTGGGCATTTGGGTTATTTCCAAGATTGAGCTATCACGAACTAAGCTGCTGTGAACAAGGGTATACATCTGTCTTTCCAATGTGGTTTTTTAAATTCTTTCAATTGAATTTTTTATTGGTACATTTTACATACAGCTCACAATCACACTCAACATTGGGGAATTTGTACCAGTATATGACAAGAGTTAATTCTCATTTTTACCCATATCCCAACCTACTCCACAACCCCCTACCCACTATATACATGTGTTTTCTTTTTCTTTTAAAATCATGTTCTTTCCCCTCATTACTTTCCTCTACCACATTCCCTTTGAATATTTCCTATTTCACAAAATGTATCATACATTCTAGAACTCATTTACATCTACAGGTTCTCATACCAAAGAGAAGATACAGTATTTACATATTTGTGATCTAGTTATTTCACTTATTAGTGTGTCCTCAAGGTGTGTCCATTTGCATATAAATGAATGAAACTTATTGTTCTTTATGGCAGAATAATACTCTATTTTATTTAAAAACCCACATCTTATCCAGTCTCCCGTTGATGGGCATCTGGGTTGTTTCCAAGATTGGGCTATATCACACACTGAGTTGCTGTGAACATGGGTGCAAAGTACAGTAAAAGTTCTTAAGGTGATGCTGCTAGACAATTTGAAGGTGAACAAGTAGCCAAATGGCTTCAGAGTTGAGTGATGACTTGGTTAAAACTTAATTATTGTCAGCGTGGTGATGTGTACCTATAATCCCAGCACTCTTCAGGAGGATTGTCCTGGGCTACAAAGTAAGTACAGAGTCAGCCTTAACTACAGAGGGAAAGCCTGTTCAGAAAACAAAAATAAAAACAACACATAGTTAAAGTACCTTTTCAGTTGTGGTCCTTAATAGTTTCCATAAGAAAGCTAGTATGTTTTAGTTCATTGGCCTGTTTCTTAGGTATTTTATTCCTATCATGGTAGGTTTTCACCTTCAAATCTTTTCAGAGACTTTATTGGTTATCTCTTTCCTCCTGTATGAGACACCTCTCTCTGTACAGTCTTCTGTACATCTGGTTCAAACAAACTCAAGTCTTTCCTAATATTAAAAGTGAAATTATTTCTTTTCCCTGCATTCACCTCTGGCTGTCTTATTTTGTCTACCTCCTCATAAATCTCAAAGGTATGTTGTATTTTGAACTTTGCTTCTGTAGCACTTGGTCATTTCATGTATTGTGGTGAATAGTAATTGCTTGCTTAACTCTCCAGGGGTTTATAAGAAGTTTGAAAGAGGGATCACTGTTTCATACAGGAATATGGAGAAGTGGCTGACTCTTAGATACAGCATTTCCTTAATGTTGTGTTTTAAGTTGCAAGTGTAACATAAGTAAAATAAAAAGAAATACAACCTGGGTACAGTGGCATATTCCTATAATCCCAACATTGTTGGGGACTGGAACAGGACATTTGCAAGTTTGAACCCACTCTTGGCAAGAGCCTGTCTCACAATTAAAAAAAAAAGAAAAAGAAAAACGTGATCCAGTGGCTCTAAGATAGTGTGGAACCAGAAATCACCTCTATTCCTAATCTTCCACTTATAGAAGAGGAGAAAACAGAACCAAATCAGAAGGTTGCTAATCCAGAACACTGTATCAAACAACCTCTACAGAACAGATGAACCCCTTGATTTAAAACAAAATGATGACAGTAAAACATGACAGACAAACATTTGACTTATTCTGTTTGATGATGTTAAAGACTTTTGGACTCTGTTCTAAATAAAATGTGTACAATAAGTGGTCTTTTAGACACCTAAAATATACTAAATATTTAGTACTAAATACTAAAAAGTACTATGTGTCCAATTTTTATGTTTTTGTTTACAAGTTAAAATATTTCTCTTTTTAATCAATGTTGAAATAGGCAAAACAAACTGGAAAGTATATAAAATAAACAAATCTGGAAATTTAATGTAGAAGAAATATTTTTAGAGAAGGAGATTTTATCTCTCCTTGTTACAAAAAAGTAATTATGTGAAATATGTTAGTGTCCTTCAGTATGGTTACCATTTTGTCATCTGTATGTATCCTGTAACATGTTGTAAACCTCAAATAAATACAATAAAATACAAATTTTATTTATTAAAAATAAAACAGGCAGGGCCGGAGGGTTAGCTCAGTGGTTCCGGCGCCTGCCTCGCAAGCTCAAGGTCCTGAGTTCGATCCCCAGTAACCACATACAATGCTGGGCGTGGAGACTCATGCCCACCAGCAATCAATACCACATACTACAGAACCAGGCATGGTGGCTCATGCCTGTAATCCCAGCACTCGGGAGGCAGAGGCAGGAGGATTGCTGAGTTTGAGGCTTGCCTGGGCTACATAGTGAGCTCAGAGCCAGCCTGAACTACAAAGCAAGACCCTGTCTCAAAAAAAAAACAGGCAAAGTATATAAGAGGTTGTTTAGGTGCTTAATCTGGGCCCACACAAAAGCTCTGACCATTTGAATGGTTAAGAATAGCTAATACTCCCCTCTACACAGGCACTAAGCTTTTTTCATGTGTTATTCAATACTTATAAGATGTTTATAAAGTGCATATTATTGTTCCATACTACATGTGAAGAAACAAGCCATAGAGATGATTTATCAAAGCAGAGTATATTTTGTTAAGTTGTTCACAATATCCAAGATTTTGAATTTTGGCTGAAGCCATCCTTCCCATGTTTTTGTTAACTGAAAATAAGAGGGGCTAGGCATATTTCTACTGCCAAATGCATTTTTTTGTTTCATTTTTGTTTTTGAAATAAGACCTTGCTAAGTAGTTGAGCCTTGTCTTGAACTCACTATGTACCCCAAGCTGACCTTGAACTTATTGCAGTCCTGCCTCCCCAGGTTCTGAGATTATGGGCATGTCATCATACCTGGCTCAGATGCATTTTCTTTTTCTTTTTTTTGTTTTTCTTTTTTGAGATAGAGTCTTGGTTTGGAGTTCACGTGGACCCTGAACTCACTGTGTAGCCCAGACTAGCCACAAACTTGTGACAATCCTCCTGCCTCTGCTCCTGAGTGCTGGGATTCCAGGGGTGAGCCACCACACCTGGCTTTAAATGCATTTTCTTAATTCTTTTGTTCCATATGTGTAATTGGCTGAAGACAGTATTGTTAGAGAGTCTCTTTATGAGATTGTTTGGATTGTCTATATTTAAAACCCCTAAGTTTACATAACAAGGTACAGTAAGAATGGTCTGAAATTGTCTTTCTCTTTTCTACTCCTCCCCCTCTTATTTTTTTGAGATAGGGTCTCATAGTTCAGGATGATCTTGAACTCACTGTGCAGCCCAGGCTGGCCCCCAACTTTGGACTATCCCACTGCATCAACCTCCTGAGTGCTGGGTTGATAGGTGTATGCCACCACATCCCACTGAAATGGGCTCTCTTAAGTGTTGGTTATGGTAACCTTTGAGGCTGATCTTTAAGGTATCTTCCCATAGCAAAATTCCTTCACCTTAGGCTATCCTATGCATTACTTAAGGTGTATTAACAAATTGTAACTTAATATGTGCTTTGTAGATATTAAATAATACTCTTGAGACCTTGTATTACAAGGTGAAGACATTGTGACTTTGTTTTCAGGACATCATCAATTGCATAGGGGGATTGAATGTACTCTTTCCTTTATTGGAGCAAATTAGCCACTTGAGCGAAGGGCAGATTGCTGAAAGAAGGAGTGAAAACACAGTTCCTGAATCAGTTGCACCTGTAGAGGGAGATAGCATGGTGTTGACCTCCACAAAGGCATCAGGTATTAAATTGGAATTAACACAGTCTTCATTAAGATATTTGAGAAATAATTGAAAAATAAATTTAAATGTCTTACTATCATAAGGAGGAAACTTAATCACATATAGCTGTAGCAGCTGTTCCTAATTTTACTAATAAAATTTAGCAAGTATATAATACTTTGGTCATGCTAAGTGTATTAGTTTTATTCTTGACTAACTTCAGTTTATACTCCTAATGGAAGAATGACCACATTGTTAAATTTGTGGTAGAGAAATATTTATATGTGTATGTAAGAATATAATTACAGCCTTTTCTGATACCATTGTACGAGAAAGCCTAAGAAGCACGCTACTGAGCTAGATTTTTTTCTCTTGTACTATGTACTATGAAACAGAATGGTCAATTGTGATATTTCATGTTCCATTTCAACAGAATCGAAACTAGAGAAAAACCTAGTGGCTACATTTATCTTGATTGTGAAACATCTTATTCAGAGACATCCTGTTAATCAGGACAACCTTATTCACTCCCATGGAGTTGCAACTCTAGGTGCCTTACTTCAGAAGGTGAGACACACGTAACGTGGTGTTAATGTACTGATGATTTTTGTTTTGAGACAGGGTCTCGCTCTGTAGTTCGGGCTGGCTCTGAGCTCACTATGTAGCCCAGGCAAGCCTTGAACTCAGCAATCCTCCTGTCTCTGCCTCCCGAGTGCTGGGATTACAGGCATGAGCCACCACGCCGGGCACTGTGGTATGTGGCATTGATTGCTGGTGGGCATGAGTCTCCACGCCCAGCATTGTATGTGATTACTGGGGATCGAACTCAGGACCTTGCGCTTGCGAGGCAGGTGCCAGAACCACTGAGCCAACCCTTTGGCCCTGTACTGATGATTTTAATTAGAAGTTGGTGTTGGGATTCTTTTCTTCATATTGAATAAATATATTGAAAGATTATTATAGATTATTAAAATTCACTCTTTTAGGTTATTATTAGATAGAGGATTCAGAGGAGCTCTAAAAGCTTTTGTGGAATCATCTAAACAGGAATTACTTTTTTAGGCCAGATATGGTGGCACTTGTTTGTAATCCTACCACTTGAGAGGCTCAGCGAGGAGGTTAGCCATGAGTTGAAGGCAGCCTGGGTACATACTGAGTTCAAGGCCAGCCTTGACTACATAGTAGGACTTCAACTCAAAAAGCCAAAAACAAACAAAAAATAATTATGTAATTTATATAACACTGTGTAATCTTTGAGGTATGTAACTTATGTTCATTGGCTTTTATGTATATATATATATTTTTTTTTGAGGGAGTTCTCACTATATAGATTAAGCTGGCTTTAAATTCACTGTATATCTAGGCTGGCTTTGAGCTTATGGCAATACTCCTGCCTTAGCCTCCCAAGTACTGGGGTTACAGGTGTGCTCTACCATCCCTGGCCTATATTTGGGATATGTAAGAAATATAAGACTATCTTAGGAATATGACATTCAAAAAATATGTTCTAGTATTATATTAGAAAAATAGGACTGGGAATGTAGCTCAATGGCACTATGACTGCCTGGAAAACACAAGGAAGGCCTTGAATTCAATCTCCAGTACTGGAAGGGGAAAAAAAATGAAATGAAAAATGAGTATCAAGTCATTTATATTTTCTACCCTATATTCTGAATTAAAATTTTCAAAGTGTAATTTAATGATAGTTGTTTAAACTGAACTTTATGGAAACCTTTTGTATTTGTTTTCAGGTGCCAGGTACCTTAATGGATGTTAATGTACTGATGGCAGTTCAGCTACTAATTGAGCAGGTATCCTTGGAGAAAAATATGCTGCTCCTCCAGCAAATGTACCAGTATTTACTGTTTGACTTCCGTATTTGGAACCATGGAGATTTCCCTTTCCGAATTGGTGAGAGAAGGCTGTTGAATCAAATTTTGTAGTTACTTTAGAAATTTGCAACCATGTGACTTTTAGTTACATCATTTACAAATGAACTTTCTATTTTAGGTCATATACAGTATCTTTCGACAATCATTAAAGATAGTAGGAGAGTTTTCCGAAAGAAGTATGGTGTGCAGTTTCTCCTAGATACACTTAGGATTTATTATGGGTATGATGACCTTGCTTCTTCGTTTGCTCTTAATGTTTTCTGTCTGTTCTAGACTAGAACAGTAGCTTTTTCTTTACCAGCAATTCTATTTTTTTACTTTAAAGAAGTTGGATAATGTGAAGGTGAAAATAATAAACATTTACATGTACATTAGGTTTGAATATTCCTTGTACATTTGATTTGAATATTGGTTTCATAAATAGTGGCTATAGGCAAATTATTCAAGTTTTCTATGCTTGAGTTTCTTCATCTATGAAAAACAGATTACAACTGTGGCCTCCTATAGTAGTTTTGAGAAGAGTGAATGTGTTAAGGAAATACAACTGTGTCTGCTTCATCTTAAGTGTTGTATATATGGAAGCTGCCTTAATATTTTTAAATTTTTGTCACCAAAACTCTTGAAAGATTTTCCTTAAAAAGTCAGAGGTACCATGATTCTAATAATACATGGATGTTTTAAAAACTGTGATACAAAAGCATTAAAATTTCATTTGCACTTTTATGTTCTTTTTCAGGAGTGGTTGTAAATATAATGAGCTGTCTGTAGATGATATTCGAACAATAAGAAATTCTTTATATGGATTAATTAAATATTTTCTGTGCAAAGGTGGAACTCATGATGAGATACAAAGTATTATGGGTTACATATCTGCTACAAATGAAGAAGAACAGGTATGTTTGAGATGTAACTAACATGTAAGTTGAGATGTAACTAACATGTAAGTTATTCCATCATCATCGCATAAACTTATTTAATTATTTCATTAATATGTGTGATATGATATTATAGAATAAAGTAAAATTTATCTATTATTGACAAAGTTTTGATAAATATAATTTATGATTATTTGCAGTAATGGGGATCCAAGCCAGGGGTGCTGTAGCACTGAACTACATCTCTACCCTTCTTTGAAGTCTCAGCCAGGCATGATGATACATACTTGTAATCCCAGCACTCTGAAAAACTGAACCAGGGTTACAAACTTGAACCCAGCCAGGGAAATTTAGCAAATAAATAGCACCCTTTCTCAAAAAAAAAAAAAGAAAAAGGTTTACAGACACAGTTTAGTTCAAAGACCCTGGGTCTAATTCACAGTGATAGAATGAATGAATGTCAGTATCTCACTAAGATGTCCAGCCTAGCTTTGAACTTTTCTTTTTTCTTCTTTTTTTGAGACAGGGTCTCACTTTGTAGTTCCGGCTGGCCCTGTGCTGACTCTTTAGCCCAGACAAGCCTTGAACTCAGCAATTCTCCTTCCTCTGCATCCTGAGTGCTGGGATTACAGGCCTGAGCCACCAAACCTGACTATAAGACTTTGTCTTAAAATGAAAATTTAAAAATCCTAGACATGTAGTTCAGTGGTAACATAGCATGAATTTAGTGGTTGCCTAGCATGCATGAGATCTGTAGTTTCATCCCCCCAGTATCACAAAATACAAAACAAAACAACAACAAAAAATCAAAACAAAAAGCAAAATTTCTCAGTGGTTAGAATGATGAATAGCTATTTTACTATATGATACCTGCATCTGTGATTCATGGCCAGTGATATTTTCTTGATGAATTCAAAAATTATTCATCAATAATCTAGTATGTACACAGACAATAATATTAGACCTTGTGAATAATATGAAAATTAACACATTCTTATTCTTTTAGTGTAATTCAGACATGAGATATTTGCAAATAAATGTAAACCAAGAAGAGTATGATAATATCGAGAAATAGGAATTCTGTGAGGTTTCCACAGGAATATTTTACATGTTGAGCGGATTGGGGAAGGTTATCATGGAAGAGGTGCCTTTTCACATGGCAGGGATGGGGATGGTTTCCACAGGTGTTGGTATGAAGAGTATGAGTAAAAACAGGTGTAAGAAACCCAAACCACCTCAGAAGGAATAGGCAAGGGCAGACCCAGAAGACATGAGATAGTTCAGTGGTTTACCCATATATGTGTTTGTATACATTAATATGATTCCTTGTTTTTGTGTTAATTTTCAAAGCTTTTTGGAATTTTGGATGTACTCTGCAGTCTTCTACGTACCAGCCCCACTAGAGGTCAGCTTTTCTTACTGCTGTTTGAACCAGGAAATGCTGACATCCTTTACGCCTTACTCTTAAATCAGAAGTACTCTGATAAACTAAGGGAAATTGTTTTTAAGGTACAAACATCTAAGCATCTTTACATTTTGGATCACTTGTGGGTATGACTTTGCTTCCAATGTACATATTCTTTCTTGGTACTTATTTTAAGTTCACTTTATTTTAATTGTTTTTTTTTAACCCCCCAAACCTGTACCAGGGATTGAACGCAGGACCTTGGGCTTCTGGAAGAGGTGTGGCACCACTGAGCTAAATCCCCCAGCTCTGATACTTGTTTTGCATGTTAAACTAATTGTATTACTAACCTGATAAAACATCTCAGTGGTGTATCCACTGTATTATACCATCCTCAATTAAAAACATCTCATCTCCTCTTTAATTTATGGTGGTTCTGTGTGCTCATTCAGAACTTTTCAACTGTCAATCATAGCTGACCTACCAGGCATGGTAGCACACACCTGTGATTCTCAGTACTCAGGAGGATGAGGCAGGAGGATCACTGAGAGTTTAAGGCCAGCCTAAACTACACAGGAAGACCTTGTCTCAAAAAAAAAAAAGGTACCCACTGTACATGGTGCCCACTGTCTGACAATCACTAAGTACTTTAAATGTAATAGTTTCCTTGATCCTTTTCAACATCTTCAGGGAGTTATTGCTGTTATTCTTATTTTACAGATAAAGAAATTGAAGTCAGAGATGTTAGTGTCTTACTGAAATACAGAACATATTAAGTTATCCAAAATATCCAAGATTTTGAACTCTGGACAAACCCACCCAGTCTACCTTTTTGTTAACTAAAATTAGAGGAATTATTCATATTTCTAAAACCAAATGCACTTTTTTCCATGATTCTCCTGTTTGATATGCCTAATTGTCTGGTGACACTGTTGACATAAAGTCTTTATGGCATTATATTTGCATTCCCTGTGTTCAAAATCCCAAAACAGCATGAAAGAAAGATGCAATAAGAATAGTCTGAAACTTTCTCTCTTGAATGTTGATTTTGGTGACCTCTGAGGCTCTTCGGTCAAGGTTATCTTTCCCATCTAAGATTATAGTACCTCTTTTGTAAAAGGTCAATCTGATCTCAAAATTTCAAGCCTCTACTTCACTCTCTTTTTTAGCATATGGATTAAATTGCTTCACAAGTCTTTTCTTGCTCTTGAAAATTACTTTGATAAATGTTATAGAAACAGCTAAGGCATGATGTCACAAATCTGTAGTCTAAGCATTCAAGAGACTGAGGCAGGAAGAAGACTATGAGTTTGAGACCAGTTTGGACTACATAGTGAGTTCAAGACCAATTTGAATTCCATAGCAAGACCCTGTCTCAGAAGACCAGAACAAAACAGAAATTATAGAAATGAATTACAGTATTAGATTGATCTAGAGATGTCTTCACACAGCTTTGTTCTTCATGCAAGCTACATGTACTCATTTCTCTTTTATTTGCTATATTTAAACCAGAGTTTTAAAATACTAGTTATTCTGGGCCGGAGATTTAGCTCAGTGGTTCCGGTGCCTGCCTCACAAGTGTAAGGTCCTGAGTTCCATCCCGGTAACCACATACAATGCTGGGCGTGGTGACTCACGCCCACCAGCAACCAATACCACTCTCTACAAGTAATATAGTACTCCCTACAAGTGGTGAATTTTTTTATACTAAAGAGTAAAGTAATGTTCTAAAAGTTGCTATAGAGAAATGTCTATTCAATAGTAGCCTAAATAACAAACTGTTCTTAGTTATTTATATTGAGAAGAATATATTACTTCTTGTGATCAGGTTATGGAACAGATGTTGAAATGTACTAATGTTTACGAACGTAGTAAACAACGTATTCGACTCAGAGAAGTTGGCTACTCGGGATTGGGACTTCTCCTTAATGAAGCATCCATTAACACCTCTCTCATTAAAAACCTTACCAATCAGATCATAAATACAGGTATGACTAAGGCTGATATTGCTAATATGTTGAAGAAATGGTTTTTCTTGGCTGGAAGAATTTTTTTTTTTTTTTGTGGTATTGAGGATCAAACTTATTACCTTGTGCATCCAGGGTTGGTGCAATACCACTTGAGCTAAATCCCCAGCCTGGGAAGAACTTTTTTAACCTACTTTCGCAGGTTGCTTTTTAAATTAGTTGTTACTTGACTCAAAGCCCTTTTTGGGTAACATATTTGTACTTTTGTTGTTTTTGTATCTCTTTTTTCTTACTCAGTGTTGATTGACTCATTAAGTTAATGATTGAGTACACAAACAAGAAAATAATACTATTAATAATATGAACAAAAAATTCTTTTTCTTTTTCCCCTTAACTTTGACTTTATTTTTTATAATCCATGTTTGCAGTACAAAATGTTTACATTTCTTGTGGGCACTTGGTACAGGTCCATAACACAGCCTAATTCTTTTCTTCACCCTCCTCAACCAGGAAAAACAAAAACTAATTTCAGATATATGTTCTTTGCTTAAAAGTTTAATATTTTACTTTTTGTGTGTGTGTGTGGTACCAGGGATCAAATATGGGACCTTGCACTTACAAGGCAGTCGCTGGAACCATTGAGCTAAATCCCTCGCCCTACTTTAATATTTTAATAAAAATTTTTCAGTACTGGGCCAGAGGGTTAGCTCAGTGGTTCTGGCGCCTGCCTCGCAAGCGCAAGGTACTGAGTTCGATCCCCGGTAACCACATATAATGCTGGGCGTGAGTCTCCACGCCCAACAATCAACACCGCATACCACAATGCCAGATGTGGTAGCTCACGCCTGTCATCCCAGTATTCGGGAGGCAGAGACAGGAGGACTGCTGAGTTCGCGGCGGCTTGCCTGGGCACCATAGTGAGCTGAGGGCCAGCCTGAACTACAAAGTGAGA
>PVIC010050848.1:0-12678 GCA_004025085.1 Thryonomys swinderianus
GGTCTCTCTTTGTAGTTCAGGTTGGCCCTGAGCTCACTATGTAGCCCAGGCAAGCCTGGAACTCAGCAGTCCTCCTGCCTCTGCCTCCCGAGTGCTGGATGACAGGCGTGAGCCACCAACAGCAGTCATCTCTTAAAGCACTGGCTTAGAAGGAGAGGTTGTGGAAAGCTGTGGAGAAGTGAGTATAAATGGAAATAAGCAAGGTTTCCACCTGTCTGTCTTCTACTAGTGGGCGGGATCTAGACGGGACAGACTCGAAGCCATGCTGCTATTTAGCAGCCACAGCTACGGCGTGCCAGGCACGCTACCTGCGCTTCCGCTTAGTGTGTTGGGTGGGGGAAATTCCTTCACTGTATCCTCTGTGGAGCATCAGCATTTGGTGAGAACTTTTCAATAGAATAAATTGACTCCTAGAAGAGGTTCTAGTGTATTATATGTGCAATGACCATTACATGATCATGTGTACATGGCTGTTTGTATATGATTTAGGGGATCTCAGGTTAAAAAGAAAAGGAAACAAGTTTTTGTATATTGGGGTGGAGGCGTGGTAGGGTGGGTAGGGGAAGGGGAAAAATGAAAACTAAATTGTGTCATATACTGGTACAAATTCTCAGTGTGGAGTGTATTTGGGATGTGTATATATAATGTATCAATAAAATGTACCGATAATTTTTTTTTAAAACAAAAGGACTTCTAAGTTGTAGGTAGCCAGGGTTGAGAGTTGTAAGGGTTGTGGCGATATGTGGCATAACGAATCGGTTATCGGTGCATTCCAAATGTCTGCTGCACAAGGCCATACCTTAGTGTGTTTCTGTGGAATAGTCACACATAACAGTTATAGTTCTGAGACATAGATGAACTTGCAGCTTCCATTAAAAGCCAGATTTGCAAATGGCACTTATCCAACAAGGAATGGTAAATATTGCAAGGGACCGATTCTATCAGTAAAACAGCCCAAATAGAGTGCACAAAGGAGAAGGTAGAGGGATTAATAGAGTGCTTAAAAGATCCCATATTGTAAGAATCTTTTTCTACAGAAATATCATACGGGGGTTGTTACATCTATCTGAATGAACACGGTTTTGTAATTAACTGATGAAATAATGGAAAAATCAATAGAAATATATGTCTATGAGAATAGTGTTATAAGTGTGTGGTATACTTGTACTGTTGAATGGTGTGCAACTGTTTTAAAAATACTATATTTGAGTCTGAATAGTTTAGAGATGATTCATAGGACTCACAGCTTTCTGTATGGGGCAGTGGTGACTAATACTGCACCTGAAGTGTATCATTATAAGCCACATTGTTCATAAATATTGTAAGGGACTCCCCCTCAGTAAAACAGCCCAAAATGATTTTCATGATGGTGCAACATGACATCTTAAACTCTTACCTAATTTGCTGAGGAAAGTAAGAGGTGGAATATAGATTGGTAAAACTAAGAGAAATGGGAGGGTTCAGTTTATCTAATGAAGAGTCAGGCTGCCTTGTCACTCTGATCCCAGAAAACTATTGGATCTTTAAAAGAAGTTGAATCCCAAGGTAGAGATATGAGCCCCTGAAGCTGCCTTCTCTTTATAAGCACCTCATTGGGCTCAATAATAAAAATACCAACCTGTATTTTTCAGTCTCACTAATAAGATAACTCTTTACTTACTGATGTAGTTTGTAAAAGTAACAGTTCACCACTGGTTTTTTTTTTTTGTGGTTGTTTTTTTTTTTTTTAGCAATTGGTGTATTAGTGAGGAAAAAACCATCTAGAAACAGAAAAGCGGGGATTCTGAAATTCAGAGATGCTCCCTAAGGCTGTGAAGTGTTTTTGGCAAGTGCTACGTCCTTGTGAAAATGCCCCATGGTTTAAATCTTCCTTTGTTTCTTTAGAGCTAGAGATTGAATTCAGAGCATTCCAGGCACCACAGCAGCACTAAGCTGCACCTTAACAAAATGTGAGATGACTTAAATTTTCATAATTGAAACAAGGAAGTCAAGTGTTTTTTTTTTTTTTTTGACTGGTAAAAGTAAAAGTCTCTTGAGACAGTTAGAGGGCTGAGAGGAACACCATGTATCTGCTAACCCACAAACACAAGAGCGACTCTGCATGACTTTATATGCTTTATTCATGAAACTAAATTAAAGCTGCCAAGTGTGAAAAAATGCACCAATATATGAGCTGATGTTAGAGCTTACAACGTTTTTCTTTAAATACTCTTTTAAGGAAAAACTATAAGAATATAGGATAAAGGATGTAAAGCTTGCTTTTTTATTTTACTTACTGACTATTGAATTGTTATATTTTGAAAAACTGTTCTGAGTAGACTCTGGAGTAGAAGTAGCATATTCATTGTGTTTTTAAAAAAACAACCTATATCTATGGATAAGACCAGAGCAGAATCCTAGGAGCTTCTAATTTACCATTATTGTTACTGGGGAAAGTCAACCTTTTGCAATATTAGGCCTTAAAAATTGCATTCAAGGGAAGCCACCATTTGTATAATTGTTCCACTTGACATGTTTGAAAAGTCCATTATAGTAGAAAGAAAAATCTTTATAAAACTAGAATTTTAAAAGTATTATTTTTTTTTTTTGAGACAGGGTCTTGCTTTGTAGTCCAGGCTGGCCCTGAGCTCACTATGTAGCCCAGGCAAGCCTTGAACTCAGCAGTCCTCCTGCCTCTGCCTCCCGAGTGCTGGGATTACAGGCGTGAGCCACCATGCCCGGCTAGAATTTTAAAAGTATTTTTAATGCCATATTTATAATCCATCGTGGAAAGGATGCATTGAACTTGAGTCTCTGTTAACTTGCATGACGCCGTGGGCTATGTGAGAGAGCTCAAATTAATCAAGGTAATTCTGTTGTACGACCTGCTTTGGCATTTTCATCTGATGAAGCCAGGAAATGGGCTGGCTAATAGTCCATTTTGGAGTATTCTAAGATCTTAGCAATTCCATATTTAAGGAGGTTAATAGGATACTAATTGGGGCCTGGGTGAATAGTTCACAAGAAAAATGAACTCACCTGAATATGAGGCATATGCACAGCCCGAGGACCCTCCCTTTCCAACTGCTTTCCCAAATGGCTTCACCTTGGAACTCAGAGGGGAAGGGATCGCAGGCCCTGGGAGTCGTGCACAGCCAGCAGTCTGTCTCCTGGTCCCTGAGTAACAATGGCTGGCCAAAAGCCAGGGTCACAGGCCACTAGCAAGGTCAGGATTCTACCTCTTAAGAAACGGAAGTAGAGAAATCCCAAGGAGTGAAAAAACATACATTGAAAATCAAGCCTCTTTTAAAAGCTATTGTGGACTTTCAATAGAAACTTGCTCTGTTAAGAGTAAGAATTTCCAATTTTTTTAAAAATCAACTTCCATTCATCGCATCTGCAGAAGCAGAATTAAACACGTGTGTTTATTTGTTTTGAAACAAAGATAGAAAGATTCCAGGCTTGGGTCACTGTTACTATACAGACCAGTTAGTGGCTCATTCATTACCGCCATTAGGGAGGAGATGATAATGCCCTTTCTCAATTTTTTCTCCTGAAAATATTTGCAATAACTCCTGGGAGACTTGGAAAATTTATCATATGAAAAAAACAGTTCTCTGCAATATTTCAGACTCTCCCTCCTGCTGGGTAGCTCACCTGCAATGTTAGACCCTCCTAATAGTGTCTTTGTATTTTCATCTCTTGCCCGGTTCTCACTGTGCTTTCCCTAACACCTCCTTACCTTTTATGTGCAGAAAGAGTTAAGAATTTTCCTACCCTAAAAGCTTATGGCATGTGGCACGTCTTTCCATCTCCCCCTCAATGTGCAATCCATCTTCCAAGTTTCCAGAAGCGGCTGAGATTTTAAAAAAAAAACAGCTGTAATCTGCGGTCATTGATGGTGGAGTAGATTGTTTGCCAAACTATTACCATAACTGTCAACCGAAATCAGAAAAATAATCTCATTGTGCTGGACAGATGCGTTTCCTGCATTATTGATATAGTCACTCCAGAGTAATAGAGAAATATAAAGCATTGTTCTATTTACACAAGGAGATTGGCCAAGTCCTTGAAAGTGAGCACGAGGGACAGGCACTTACAGGAAGTGAGATATAGACAACTCAGTAGAAGTTATGTGCCTCGGTCACATGACCCTGTAGTCAGCAGTAGAATCTCTGAGCCCCCCCCACCCCCCTCAGGCTGGTGGTGTGGTTTACTGTCCTTTTCGAAGGATTCTGAGTTGCTAAAAGGAGTCCTGTCGAATGACACTCTTTGTTTAATCCCTCTGTACCTCAATAGTTTCCCCAAATATGCAAACTGTTCTAATGTGTTTGTTCACTACACCCCTCTGGGCTGCAAGTGAATTGCTCTCAACCACTACATAAAGAGTAATTGAATTTGTTTATTTGAAGCAGATGATCCCCAACCTCCTGCTGCAGCTATGAGTGAATCTACCTTGTGCCAAGTGGTTTTGCAAGAAGGGTCAATGGTCTTACATGCGGAGCGATTATGCCATCATAATTTGAGTTGTTAATAATGCTGAGTGCTTCTATTTGTCTGTTTGTGAAACAAACACACTCACACAAAACACGAAATACCAGTCACTTCACATTTATTATCTTCAATCCACACAACACATACCCTAAGAACAAGAATCTATCGACCTGT
Source organism: Thryonomys swinderianus (assembly GCA_004025085.1). Classification (NCBI taxonomy): domain Eukaryota; kingdom Metazoa; phylum Chordata; class Mammalia; order Rodentia; family Thryonomyidae; genus Thryonomys; species Thryonomys swinderianus. Next base: position 4,648 of record PVIC010050848.1, read on the forward strand.
TCAAGAGGTAGATGTTCAAAGAGGTCCTGTAGACTGTGCAGTAGTGACAGCACTCTTGAACAGAGATCTAGTTAATCCGAAATTTGAACTGACATTTAACTGAAGAGCACATTTCTACTGGACCACACGCTCTTCTGGCTTAATGGGATACCGGCAAAAATATTTTATGCATTGGAATAGCTATCCTTGTGTAATGTACCTCCACAAGAACAAAGCCTGGTTTTTCTCACAGAAATAGAGACCAGTGGTACTGGTGCTTAATGCCTGCACTGAAGGTCACATAACAAGATCTGGACAGTGTGAGTTATAAGATCCCAACACAGGTTTCCAAATAAATTCCTTACGTGAGCCTAGACCTTATCCTTAGATCAATACTTCCAGATATTCCTGGGTAGAACCTCCTGCCTCCTGACAGCGCTATCCTGAGTATAGGGCCAGGGGCCAGGGAATCAAAATTCTTACTTAGGCAATCCAGAGCCCTGTGAGTTCGTTTTCTTTCTTATAACGTGACTCGGAACCTTGGCACTCTCTAAAATCAACATGAGGAATAAAAGCAGAAGGTCTTGTGAAGTGTCATCATGTCCTTAGTGGAAAATTCAGTTAATATTAGAATTATAAGCCAAATGACAACTTAATTACCCCCAAAGATCTATCATCTTTGATAACTTATTTTGTTGCTATTGTTGTTAATCATTATTTCCAGGAGGATGTGTCAGTGGCATTTTGAGATTTCAGAAAAAAAGTGAGTCAGGAAACGGGTTGGAAAACCCTGCAATTCTCTTATCTAAAGGACAGTGTTGTCAGTGCAAGTGGAAATAGGAGCCAGGATGAACATGGAGCCATTGCTGGGAAAGGTGAGCTCTGGGATATGCAGAAAATATTGATAAACATCCTCCAGAAATCTAGTGATGGTGAACCTTTTAGAGACCGAGGGCCCAACTGCAACCCCAGACATGTTTACTTATTGTAAACTATAAACACTGCCATTAAACCTGAGTATTGAGGTTTTCATTTAGAAAAAAAAAAATCTTTTGTCTTAAAAAGAGAAACACAGTAACACGTATGGCATAAGCTCACCAACAGTGGTCAGGCTACCAAGTACCCTGCTGGTTTTGGTGCTGTGCACCCCCTGGCTTGCACCGCTACTCTCACAGAGGACAGCTTGGTGATCCATTTGGAGGGCAAAATATCCCAAGGGCTCTAAACCAGAACCATTTTAAACCCACAGCAAGTATCTGAACTCCTCGTCCCATATCTTGGATTGTAATTCATTACTTGCAAAATGGATGGGTTGACGTAGACGTTCCCCAAGACTCCGTCCACATCCGAGGCTTGTGGCTCCCTGCCATGCTGTTAGGAATTTTCACAAGGGATTTCTTTGAATATCCCAAAGGATGGTTTTCCTCCAGCAAAATCTTGTGTAGCTTGGACTCTTGCCTTACCATCAGGAGACACCGGGTAGGAGGTGACACTGACTGGTTTTCTTGTTTGTAATCTCAGGCCAGGGCCATAAAAGCCACCACGCTGGAGTGGGAACTCAGCTGTTTCTCCACAGTGAACTCCCTTGAGGAGCAAGAGCATGGGCCTTGGAGCTCTGTGGAGCTACATCAGGGAAGTTAAGCTGGATCTGGGTGCTTTGTACCTGACGGATTGAGAATGAGTAGTCTTGAGCTAAGAACAGAAAGCAGAGCCTCCAAGTTGGACAGGTAGAGATGGGGGGCAGAGACCCCTAAGCAGAGAAGAGAAATGAACTAGAGGAAAATAAGAAGTTGTGCAATAAATAAAGGCAATCTTCAAATAAAGATGCTTCTTTAACACAGACATATACTTTTCTCACTTTCTCAGCAAGGTATCTTGCCCTTTTCTTCTAGGCTTGTAGTTTTAGTAGTTCAGTTAGAAACTGTACACCGTGGCACAATTTATTACTTCATTTTGAGTCCTGGTTTCTTGGAGAAGCAGAGAAAACCTCACATGTGCACACACAGCTTTGCACACAGCTGTAAGAGGTTTGCACCATGCTCTCCCCATGTGAGGCAAAATCCACCTTTTCAGCCACGATTATTCTGGAATCGGAAGTAGAAGCTTATCAATAAAACTTGAGAACCAAACTAGAAGGAATAGGGGTGTCATCAAAAGGTAATGGGTGAAAATAGGGTGAGGTAGGGGAAAGACAAGGAAAAATACATACCTCGAATTATTCCCAAATCCATCTATTGGGATTTTACAGCCACCAATTATTGTACTTGTACATAAGGCATGCCAACATTTTACCAGTGCTTTCCAAAGTTATCATGAAACCTCTTGGCAATCCGCTAAACTTTTACATTTATATACATTTATGTTATTTAAGTTTTTAGCATATGAAAATTAAAGTACCTGACTTCCAGATAGGCTTCCTTTTTTATAGTTAGGCAACTCATGTACCCACCTCAAATTTATATTGCTTTCTTCCTGGTTCTAAACTACCTGTCTCTTCCAGACCACAAGGAAGCAGAGAAAGTTCTAGTCATTCTCCTGCCTAGAATCACATGTAGTATCCAGGGCAAGTAGACTGTCATAGTATACATATCATTCATAGCACCTTTGGGGTGCTCAGAGCAGCTAAGAGATTCCTTGAGTGTGTTTTAGTGTGAGCACTTGGCACCCATGTGAGCAAAAGTTAATGTAGGTAGAACAGTTGCAGAGTAGAATGAAGACAAGTAGACTCATCCTCCAGGTGAAGAGGGAGTTAATAGCTTTGCTTATGAGCACCATCAATCACAGCTCAGTACCTTTTCTGATACCCTGTGGTCATGAAAGTGTCTGTCTCCTTGGTAAAATTGGGCCCAATCACCCATGGGCATGACACATTGTTCCTAGGATGCCAGTGGGCACTGAAATTTGGCTGTTTTCTACTGACTCACAGGATGGAATTGAGAAAAAGAAAATACTCTTCGAAATGTCTTCACCCAAACTTATTTTCAGTTATTTCACTGGTTTTCAGTTTCATACCTTCTCAAAAAGTAGCTAATATCTCTAAGCAGCTAAAAATATCCCTGTGAAAGACTTGGAATAAGAAGGGTTCTACTTTTTTCATGGGTAACTATTCCACAAACGTGTAGACTCAACAAAGTCATGAAAACAATTGAGAAATCACTCTATTAACCTTTATATCTTAGCTTTGACTCAGTCTTTGATAGTCTTTTCGATTCTGCACTAGCCAACCCTAAAGTAGAGGCATCTTCATTTTCACACACACACACACACACACACACACACACACACACACACACACACACAGGCATACCACAGTGTGTGCACTCTTTTCAGACACACCGACTGCAGTAGTATCTTTAATTGAAAAACATAAATTTGGACTGCTAAATCTATTAACAATTTGTTTTAATTAGGAATCCAGATGCTTCCTGAGATTTCGCATTCTGGGTTTCAGAACTCTTGCCATACTGAGAACGAGTCTCCAGTGGGTTGCTCCAATCTTCCAGATCAGCATTTTTAAAGACTTGTTGGAAGAGGAGGCTGCAAGTGCTTCTGCTGTGTTAAATTATGGTTGCATTTGTCCTTGGGTGAGGAGAGGGCTGCTTTGTTATTGTAGCCAGCGCTCTGGGCCTGACCTCCGGCGTGGGCATGTTACAGCAGGCTGCCTCATCTGTGGATCTCTTGCTTTTAGGCCTTGCCAATTGGATTCACAGAAACGTAGCCTCACGGCTAAGGTTACAGTCCCTGTGTATCCCACTGCTGGTACGGGAAATTGTTACTCCTTCCTCTGTGTCTGCTGTTTAATGCCGGACAAGCTGAGATGCCGGTTCACCAAAGAAGAGACTACGCATTTTTGTCATACCTCTTTTCTGAGACTCAGCCAGTGCCAGCAGCGTACTTTCTTATGCAGCTAATGTAATAGTTACATCGAATATAGTGCTGCTCATCAGTGAGGAAGGGATTCATTCATTAACCTGTTCACTCAATCATGTGCTCTTTTATTCATCCTATCATGACTGATTGCCTTCAAAGTAAAATGCATAGCTCTTGGAAACTGAAGATTACTAAGGTTCACTTCTGCCTTGCCTTGCATGGGTTTAGAGTATCATGGATGAAACACAGAAGGAGAAGAAAATTGCTGTAGAGAGTGAGAAGCATTGATAGAGCTGTAATCAGAGTACTTTGAGGACATCGGGGAAGAGTAACCTTGAGCAAGATGAAAGGAATCAGGAGACACGGCCTCTGTAGAACTGGGAACGTCCTCAGCAAACATTTTTTAACAAATATTGATACATGGATGATGGATGGTAAATGAAATGATGAAAAGGAAAATTAGTTGATTGGAGAGTAAGGTGGGAAATAGGAGGCTGCCCAGAAAAGCAACGAGAAGAAAGATTTAGTGAAAGATGTGGTGAAAGTGGAACCTACGGGAATTTTGATACTGGTAGACTATGATGTTACAGAAAGTTATTGGTATTGTACCAGAAGGAGAGATTTGTAATAGAAAAGAAATGAGCATGAAGGTTTTGGTGCCATGCTGAAGAGCTTAGATTTGATGTTAAAGAAGCTACTGGATCAAGGGAGAGATAAAGTCAGATCTGTGTTGAGAAAGGTCATTCAAGCTGTGAGTTCCATGATGGTATAGAAATGTAAGACTAGAAGCAAAACAGGAAAATGCATGTGAAGATATTTTCAATAATACAAAACTTACCTAGGAGTCAGAAATGAGACAAGAGATTGGGAAGATATTAAGCAAACAAATCAACACAACTTAGCAGCTCTAAATGTGGACCATGGACAGTGTTTACATAAAAAAAAAAAACCAATACCAATTGTACTCCTTGAGTAGTGTAGAGATACTTGTTCTGTGAGAAGCATTTTCCTGAACATTGATGGATACAGACAGATTGTAATGGATCACTCCTTTGCATAACTGGAGAAGTCACATAGCAATTTAGAAACAATGCCAATGAAGTAAGAGATTTGGTTTAGGGCCAGAGGGTTAGCTCAGTGGTTCCGGCGCCTGCCTTGCCAGCGCAAGGACCTGAGTTTGATCCCCGGTAACCACATACAATGCTGGGCGTGGAGACTCACGCCCACCAGCAATCAATACCACATACCACAGTGCCGGGTGTGGTGGCTCAAGCCTGATTTCCCAGCACTCAGGAGGCAGAGGCAGGAGGATTGCTGAGTTCAAGGCTTGCCTAGGCTACATAGTGAGTTCAGGGCCAGCCTGAACTATGAAGCGAGACCCTGTCTCAAAAAAAAAAAAAAAAAGAGATTTGGTTTAGTGAGTATCAGTTTTTGCATGGATTTAACTATAAAGGGAAGGTTTCAAAATGCCTTTGATTTTAATTGGGATTTATTAATTCATTCAAATGCAATATCATTTTATCAAGAAAAATATTTCAAGATTAATGTAATAGACAGTAACTACCGACTGGAAGTTGACATGTGCTAGAGTGGGACAAAATCAGTGGCCACATTTCTCATCTGTTTTTGTACATAATGCTATGAATAAAGTTTTATTGGAAAACTGATGCTCATTTATTTATATAACATATGTGGTTGCTTTTATGCTACATTGCCCAGCTGAGTCATTGCAATCAGTGTAGTCTGTTGACCTCAAAGCCTGCAATATTTATATCTCTCCTTGTACTGCAAGATGTGGTGAAGGTAGTGAAAGACTGATTCTCAGTCTCTGCAATAGAACATCAGAAATTTCTTATCCTACAGTGAAGTAAAAACTGGAAGATCAGCTGGGCGTGGTGGCTCACGCCTGTAATCCCAGCACTCGGGAGGCAGAGACAGGAGGATTGTTGAGTTCGAGGCTTGCCTGGACTACATGGCGAGCTCAGAGCCAGCCTGAACTACAAAGCGAGACCCTGTCTAAAAAAGAAAAAAAAAAAAAAGAACTGGAAGATCAAGCAGAAAATCTATATCACTTATTTAGCAACCCCAAGTGTTATTGTCCCACTGCTTCTGTGTTCATGGCCCCATTGGTAGGAGAAATATTTAGAACTTTGTAGAATATCTGCTGATTCAGTCACCAGGCTGGTATCATATGGGAGACCAGTGGCACCTGTGTGGCCAGAAGCAGACAGAGGAGGGTGTAGTGACCTGGGTAAAGAGACCCTGGAACCCCCAGACAGAAATCAAGATTAGGTCCCCCAAGGAGCAGCCACAGGAGGGCAGCAAAGTCACATGACATTAACAATATCTGCGTGAGAGTGGCCAGCAGTGTGCCAATCAAACCCATTATTTGGCATTCAATGTGAGGGGTACCAAGATCCAATTGAAATTTCTTCAATCTGAACGTTCAACAGTTTCTGGTGGATCAAATTAAGAAGTAAAAATCTGCTTTGAGAGAAGCTAAATACATAAAGACAAGAAAGGGCAGGATGTGATGTGTCAGTACAGGTTCCTGACAATTTTCACTTTAGAACATTTTTACATGTCCATTTAAATTTAAATAGCTAGTATTCCCAGTTTAACTGATCCCTTCACAGGCATAACAGGATTAATTCACTGTTGCATATCATGTTTCCATGAAGAAATACACTATCTTCCATTTCATTGACTTATTTTTTAATTGAATTATTTATTGGTACATTTTATATACAGCTCACAATCACACTCAACACTGGGGAATCTGTACCAGTATAGGACAGAAGTTAATTCTCATTTTTACCCATCTCCCTACCCACCCCAACCCCCAACTCCTTATATATGTACTTCTTCTTTTTCTTTCCGAATCATATTTATTTTTTCCCTCATTACGTTCCCGTAGCACATTCCCTTTCAATATTTCCCATTTTACAAAATCAATTGTACATTCTAGAACTCATTTATATCTGCAGGTTCTCACACCAGAGAAAAGATACACTATTTACATATCTGGGATTCACTGACTTATTTTTAAGTAGAAGTAAGCATTGATAAATAGTATTCCCTTCTCTTTTTTCCATTTGTTTCCTCCTGTAGAATAACATTTCTTTTCTCTTTTTTCCAACTTGTTTCTCTCCATATTCATTTTATGTGCTTTATTACTTATTTTTTGTTTCCTTGGCATTTGCCTTGGGGAGAGGGCTACAGCATCAGAGTAATATGGAGTGACGGAGTTCTTTAATGGTTTTCACAGTGCACAAACATTGAGAAAAAACGTGTTTCTGAAAAAGGAACACACGAAAAATGTTAATTTTTATTAACTTGGATAAAGTCACTCACTTTTTGTTACAGTTTATAATTCTTCTTTAAGACTTTTAAAAATGGATTTAAAATAAAAGAGTGTTAAATGTTCCATAAAATTGCTGAGACATCAGAACACTTATATCTACCTTATGACAGATGATTATTTATTTAGAGGTAACAGATTGTTTCTTGAAAGTAGTGTGGTTACCAATGATTTCCCCCCCCCACTCACCTGTTGCCTCAGGTAAATAGTCCTTGATTTCACAGGATGGAACAAACATCCACGTTATATTTGCTCAATTATTATTTTACGTCCCTGATATTTGGTGGGGAAAGTTAATGATTATAGCAACTTCTTAATCAGAGTCTATTTTGACTAAATCTTTCTAAGCAAGGAGAAATTATTACTAGCTAATTATAGCAATTAAAAGAACATTTCTTCCTTTGAATATTCCAATAGCTAATGGCTCAGACTTTGTGAATCAGAAGAAACTTCAGTAAAAATAATCAACTTTGTAAAATGATGTGTGTGAGTGTGTGTGTGTGTGTGTGTGTGTGTGTGTGTGGGTGAGTGGGTGTAAAACAGAGAAAGGGGTAGAGAGAGATTTGTTTCACATTAGCAATACAAAGCTATATCCATGTTATTTATAGATCATATAATTCACACAGAATTTGGAGAAGAACATTTATAAGAAAATAGATTTGAATGGTACACACTCTTCCTTTCCCAATGTCACTTTAAGTAGTTTCTCTTGAGCAGACTGTCGTTTTGCCTGCAGTGCTCTGAGGCTGGTTTCAAGCTGTGTCCTTAGATTGCTGCAGGTGAACACAGGGTCTCTGACCTCCTACTCATACTCCATTGTC